>PVJH01003431.1:0-136312 GCA_004026705.1 Nesogale talazaci
GAATAAAGACCCTCAGGTATTGTCCAGCTGCTTAGAGGTAAGGCCTAGTATCACAGTCTGAATAGTTGGATTCTAGAATGAGTTTGTGTATCAGCATGACCCAGAATGCAGGAAGCCCCTTTCTGTTTAAAAACTACAATCATGCCATCTTGTTCATACTGTGGTATGAACTTTTGACATTGGTGCTCATTAGCCTATTAATATGAAAGTTTGTACGGGGAGTCTCTCTTTACACTCCTCTCCTCCTTCTGTCTTCTGTCAGTCTCAATTAACGGACTCTCTCTTTGTTAATTCGAGTGCTGCCGATTGAGCACAGCAGATTTTGTTGATGTCCAGGACCCAGAAATAAATCTAGAAGAGTCTGCCCTCCTCTGGAGCCCCAGTTCTACTCTTCGCTACCGCCCCCTCAGAGAGAAGCTGGCATGGTTTCTGCTGAGACGGACAGTAAACATACCACATCCTAAGGTGCGAGTCTTCATCCGGGCTGCCAGAGGGCTGTCAGATGGTACCTATCCTGAGTGGGCACTGCAGCGGCGACCCCATGAAACACCTAGATGAGCTCACATAAGAGGCCCCTGTTGGGAGGGGAGTAGACTTAGGAGCCTTGCGGACTATGCGTCTGCTCTGCTGTTGTTCAAGGAGCTGATTTCATCAAGACCTGCTCCTTGACTCCTCAGACAAGTGGACCTTCCCGCTAGGACTGCACAGTTTCTATCTGTTGAGGAAATCCCATTCTCTGACAATGATAAGTGACACAAATCCAGTTGGAATTCTTTTTTCTTTTTTTAATTTTATTGGGACCATTTGGAATTCTTAGACAAAAATCACCTATGAACATGTAGACATAGCAGTTTAGGGAATTAGAATCCTATCATTTTTCAGACTATGGCTATTTTTTTCCCTAATGATATTCATAACAGAAAGTCATTGAATGATTTAGCAAAAACTGTAAAAACATTTCTACAGCTTATATATCAATATCCGTTCTATACAACGTGCTTGTTTTTAAGTGCGATGCATCCGGTGTTAGGTAACAGTGAAGCTTGGTGTCTCCTAAATTGTTTGGAAGTCTGGATTCATCAAAACAGAATCTCCTCACAGTTTAACTGGCAGGGGAAGATGCAAGGCATTTGAGAAAAGTCAGATTGAGGTAAAAATTTTAAGTAGGATGGGAAGAAGATCATTTACCAATTGAATTGGGAAGTAATGTCAATTATAATAAGAAGAACTAAAAAGGTGTCAGTACGGGAAAGAAAATATTTGACAAAAATGGTGGTCAGAGATGCACATGATTCAGTTGAAATAGACTGGAAGTGCTACTATCCAAGTGTCACCATTCCTTGCAGTGGCAGGAATCAAGATCAATGTCTATTTATAAAGAACTCAATTTATTATGAAGCAAAATACTGACCAGGCTTACAAAGATGGCAAAAAATTCTAACAACTTGGCTGCTAAGTTTTAGTTTGATTAAAAAACAAGCCAACATTTAAAAACCCATACTCCTTTTAAAGCAATGAACATTTTCATATATTGCAAAAGCAGGAAGCAAATCTATAACAAATGAGTTGACTCTGATTCATCAACCTTCCTAATGCCGCGACCTACCACCCAACCATAAAATTATTTTTGTTGCTACTTCATAGCTGTAATTTTGCTGTTAAGAATAAGGAGACCCTTGTGAAGGGATCATTTGACTCCCAAAAGAACTGCCGCTGTAGTAGAACTGGCCTCCCTATAAGGTTTTCAATCTTTTTTTGTAAATCGTTTTATTGGGGACTCTTACAGCTCTTATCACAATCCATTGGGTCAAGCATATTTCTATATCTTTTACCATCATCACTTCAAAACATCTTTTTTCCTACTTGAGCCTTTGGTCACAATTCATTCCCACCCCCCACCCCCTTCCTCATGAACTCTTGATAATTTATAACTTTTTTTTCATGTCTACACTGACTGCTCTCCTCCTTCACCCACTTCTCTGTTGTCTGTCCCCCTGGAGGGGGATTATATATAGATCATTGTGATTGATTCATACTTTCTACCCCCGCAAACCCCACCTTCCCCACCTGGTATCTTCTACTCTCATTATTGGATCTGAGAGTTTTATCTGTCCTGGATTCCCTGTCTTGCGAGGCCTTACCTGTACCAGTGTACATCCTCTGGACAAGATGGGTTTGTAAGGTAGAATTGGGATCATGATAGTGGGGGTGGGGTGGGGGGGAGAAGGAGGATTTTCAATTTTTATGGAAACAGACTGTCCTAGCTTTTTCTTTTGTGTGGCTAGTGGATTTGAACCACCAATTTTTTGGTTAGTAACTCTTCGATCACTATGCCACAAGGTTCCTTGTATAAACAGTGTAATAAAAATTAATTAATAAAAAATAGGTTACCATGGAAATAACTGCTACTTTCATATATTATTAGTCTGTTCCTAACTTATATTGAAACATTAGTACTCTACACAATGTTGTCTCTGAGAGAATTCATAAACATATCATTGCAATCAAATTAAAACACAGAGTGAGTTTTCTAGATGAGAGCATGACTCTTCTAATCAAAGACTAAGGAAGAGGAAATGTGTATTAGAGTCATATTATAGGGTATGTGTCTGTATTCGATTTTATGCTTGCATGCACGAGTCCTATTCTCTGAGAACAGAATACCAATTGTAATTCTGACTCTTAAAAGAAAATAGCAGAATCTGTCATTTGGCACAACTGAAATGTTTCCACTTCTATTACAGCTCATAGGATAATTGTCTGCTGCTTTTGACTGTTACTTTCTAGCAGTTCATCCGCTTAAAAAGTGCTATCAGACTATCTTTACATGACTCCCAAAGTGTTTCAGTAGACATTTTAAATATTCTCATACATATGTTTATGCAGATGTTTTGGTAAAATGATATTCTTACATGCCTGGTATAATATTTCACCACAATTCACATTGTTATAATAGGTTATTGATTGATTTTCAGTTTAAGGGACTAAGGTGATATTCCATAATGACTGAGTGCTACAAGTTTATTGCAAGGGTCCAAGGTTCATGCACCTCAAGCAATTTAGTCAATAACCAATTTTTATACTTCTATCTCTCTCAAAATTCCAAACCAATAATCCTTTAAAAAATATTTCAGTATCAGACTAACATTTCCCATGGAAATCAATATGGGTGCGATCCATTAGCCCAAAATCTGCAGCCCTGTGATGCAAACATATTAAAAATATTGATCTTGCAAAGCTACTGATGTTTTGATTGACTTTAATGTTTGTAAGCAGCAATAACAGAATCTCAATGACTGAAACAAACTTTTGATTAAAATTATAGATTTTGGGGGGGTGGAATTTACTATTTTACTGGTTTAAAGTCTATCACAGTTTACCCACCTGCCAGAAATAAGTACAGTGGGACATACTTATCTAATACCGTATTTGTAAATCTTTTAGTCTATCATAGCTTACACATCTTTAATCTCCTTTGAACAGTTCTGACATTTCAATTCCACTTCTCATTATATCCAAGAGTGAGGCAGGATTTTCAAACCAAGAGTGGCAGGAACTGAGAACTTTAATCCTTCTCTTACTATTATGCAACCTTTGGGAAAGCACTGCACTCTCAGTTTAAATTTCCCAAATGTAAAATGGAATTAACCATGGGAATCAATGAACATTCTTATTATAGTTTGAGATCAATGGACAACACAGACCATAACTTACACAAACAAAAGATGATTTGACCCAAAGATCTTTTTAAAAGCATAGAAATTTGCAGCTGTGATCTCTTAGAAATGAAGTACTTTTATGTTTGAGGAGACAGAGCCCCTTCCCCTCCTCCCTCAAATTTCAGTGACTAATCCAAGGAGCTCTTCACAAAGGCCTTTCCTGAACATCTTGTTAAAATACACCACTGTGCCCTGGTGGCAGAGTGGCTGTGCATCCAGCTGCGATCCAGGTCAGCGGGTGGATACCACCGGCTGTTCCTCTGGAGAAAGATGGGGCTCTCTGTTCCCCAAAAGATTTACAGTTTCGGAAATCCACAGGGGTAGTTCTATCCTGCCTTCTAGGGTCCTCAAGAGTCAACACCAATTCAACAACTGAGAGTAACCTCCGCCAAGCACCTCTTATTCTTGCTTCTATCTGATTGTTAACTGAACACTTATGACTTGTGGAATTGGAATTTTATAGGAAGGGATCAAAAATCTTATGGAAAAATTTCATCCTTTCGATTTCACTTTTTTCCCATGAACCTTCTGAAAACCTCTTTTTTTTTGTTTACCCATTTATTTTCTATTTTCTCTTCTAGTATTTAAACTTTCTGTATACAATAATTCCTCTTCTTCATTGTCAAATCCCCAGCATCTACGGCAGTGTTTGACACCTACGCCACACAACAAATACTTTTGGAATGACTACATTACTGAAAGAAGGAAGCAGAGCAGTGATAGAATGGCGTGACACTCAGGGTGCGTGGAGCAGGAGAAAGTTGGCAGCACAGCAGAAATGGACCCCCTTGGAGCATGGTATGTGATCAGTATGGCGTCCAATCAGAAGGCACTGTCCAGACCTAGCTTTTCTTAATATGATCCTATATCGTTTCCCTGGAATTGCAGATAGAATTATCAAGGGGAGCTCGATCCACATCTATTATACATATTTTTAAGAGTCTAATCATTCAATTATTGTTCTTTCTCTTAAATTTTTTTCTCCTTTTGCTCTTCTTTTCACCCTCTAAAAATAGTAATCAATAATTTCTCAACATTTACACGTGTGGCATTTCTAGGCTACAGAACGTGATCAATAGTGGAAATGAAAGCTCACTCACTCATTCGTTTCACCTGCTGCTTATTCCCCATCTGCTCTAATCCTGGTCTTCTAGTCAGCAGAGGGGAGGTAGGAAAACGGATGGGACTTTACCTTGCCCACAAATTCTATTCCTTTTTACCAAAATCGTCCTAAATAAACATAAAAATGTGGGAGATTACTACACAAAACAGCTTGAAAACAAATGCTCTACACCCTTCCAGCCAGTTGCTGGTGCCACAGACCTCTGGGAAAGACCCGGGCAATGCTGCACACCGGAGGGTGGCTGGGAGGCGGGACTCTTGGAAACCACTCTGTCTGCATTAGAATTCCAACTTTCACTGCAAACTATGTGGCCCTTGCCTTACTTATCTGTCAAAAAAACCCAAACCAAAACAAAACACCAAAATAAAACATGAAAATCAAAACATTCAAGACAGAGATTTGCCAAGAGGAACAAATCAAATAAGACAATGTGTATAAAATGGCACTTTTGCACATTACACTAACAACTACCCACTTAACTTACTGACTAGCTAACTAACTCAATGCTTTCTGTTCTTCTAAACCAAACTCACTGTCATTTCTGAGCTATACAGATCCTATAAAACAGAGTAGGCCTGTCCCTGTGGGGTTCCCAGATTGTAAATCTTTTTAGGATCAGAAAGCCTCCTCTTCCTGTGGACAAGTGACTGGTGGTTTCAAACCGATGACCTTAGAAAAGTTCGCCGCCCAATGTCTAACTTGTGAGGCCACCAGGGTTCCTTTTATAAAAAATTCACTTCTGTGAATAAGTGAATACAATAATGGAATTGGGATCTGTTTATAAAGACTATTGTGCTGCAAGTTTCAACTGAAAAAGGTACTTTGCCCTGGTGACCGCAGGGCCCAAACAATTGCACACTCCTTACTCCATTATTGGAAGCAGTTCTCTCATTGGCTTAGCTTCATAGTTGCTTATGGAATGAAGAGAAGGAACAGACAATTTAAATGGAAAATACTGCCTCCACAAGTTCAAAAGTATCCACATAAAGAAAAAAGGACATTCTGATGCCAAGACTTGGATGCATGCAACATAAACTGAATATATGTAAACTCTGGATTAATTCCAAATACCAACATTTGAGCTCCATCAGGGAGGGTAGTCATAGGTTAAAGCCTCAAAGCACATGTGCAAATCTTCTAGTATTGACAGGTTCAATACTTCACTTTCTCAAAAAATGCTCAAATTTCTCAGAAAATTTAAGGGCGTAAATATTTTAAGTATAGAAGGCCATAATGATTGTGAAATATTTTGACATGAATTCTAATAGGGTTTTGGTGATGCCCTCACTCCCCCCCCCCCCGCCACGAGAACACATTAGCAAATTAAAAGCATAATTATTGAGCTCTTGGTAGATGTTCCTCCAGTTTGTAACTATTTTAAGGCACATTAAATTAGGGTCTGAAACTCCATGATAGTATGCTTCTAAGTTGTAGGGTAAAGTGTGTATCTTCTACATCTGAATACAAAAATTGGGGTAAATGTGTATATATATATAAAAGTTAAAGTTTTATTATATACTGGGACACACACATCTGTATGTACACACTATTAAAAAACAAAAACCAAACTCCTCAAATTCTAGCTCACCCACTCCTGCCACATGCCCTTCAAGCAAGTGTCTATAGGTCAGCCAGCATAGAATAAAATCTCTTCAATGGAAATACAATCTAGCCTGAAGATAAATGAACAGCAATTCCAACAGAGAAATTTGCTCTCAAATTACTTGGCACTTGAGATTACTTGCTAATTTGTGTGTGTGAGTGTTGAGTGTGTAGGCATGGTAGAGTATGGGTGACAACTTAAACAGCCTTCTTATATAAACTGCCTTTAATAGCCTTGTGTGGCCAGGTAGCCACTGTGGCAGTTCCGCCCAAAGTTACACATACAAATGACACAGGACTGACCCAGTTAAGCTTATAGATGGATGTATAATATATCCAACAAGCTCTCTTTAGTTATCAGAGATGTAAGCCCACACCACCACCATGAGATCCCATTCCAAAAGGGAATCATAAATGTTGGGGTGAAAGTACGGAAACTGAAACTCTTATCCATTCATGGTGGGATTGCAGGATGGGGCAGCTGTTGTGGAAAACAGTATGGTAACTCCTCAAAAGAATACCATGTAAACATAAACAATGTTACTGTTAAGCACCTGCAGGAAGTGATGCAAAGAGACAATATGCACATGAATATTCACTGCAGCACGATTTACAATAGCCCAAAGTGGAAACATGCCAATGGGTAACTCAAATATGGTACATACACATAACAGAATACTACTCAGTCAGAAAGAGAAATGAAGGCCTGAGCCACTCTACCAGAGGACGAACCTTGAAGACATTATGTTGAGTGAAACCAATCAAGCACAGAGGACAAGTGTATGATTTCACTTGTATGAATGGACAGGAATTGGCAAACACATCGAGAACCAAGTTGTTAGTGGATAGCAGGGATAAGAGAGAGCAGAAGAAGGGAAACCAATGTTTTAAAAGATTGCTATGGGCTGAGCCCCGGTGGCATCAGTGGTTGAGTGTGGGACTGCAGCCCATGGGCTTGGCAGTTCAAATCCAGCGGCGGCTCTCAGGAGCAGCACTGGGTAGCGCCCATGACCACCAGAGGCAGTGATGCCAAAAAAAAAAAAATCACTACTTATAGTGAGAGAAAATTGCTCTTTTTTTTTTTTCCTTGCTCTTTGTTCTTTAGAAGAATTATTTTTCTGTCCAGCCACCCCCCACCCCCCAAGTTTTATGGTGGAAAGAATTGCAATACTACGTTGAACAAAAGAATTGCAATACTGTATTGAACAATTATATGACCTTTTGTGAGATTCAACATTTGGCCGCTTTTGTTTTTATTATCCCTGCAAGTCCCATTTTTCCTAAACCACTTAGGAGTTAGGTACAGACTTCTTTCACAACTGCACCACAGAACTCTTCTTGTTTGGTCAAACTCCCAAGAGTGGTATTGAGAGATATATTTTTTGTTTGTGGGCATCACTGAGAGATATAATTTTTAATACAAGGTATCCACCTTCATAAAAGTTAGAAAATGCATGTCACAATGGTCTTGACTTTCCTGTAAAAGCTTTCAATAGACTATATATTCTATGAAGTCAAGGGGCAGATCGTCTGTTCCTTTGTTATGAAAACATTTTCAATTCTGAGTAGAAAATTTCTACCGCATCCTTCTTCTCTCAAAAGACTTCATCCTGTGTGCTCTCCAATGGAAATCCTCCTCTTTCTCGAAGTCCTGCCATCCACACACAAAATACCACACATCAGGGGATTCAAAAAGCTTGTGGAAAAATTTCAACCTCTTTTAATTCAGTATTTCCATATATTTTTCAGTTCCTTTGTCTTCATATTTTAATTGCTAGTTTTGGAACAGTCAAAAGCACTTCATCTTGGTACCAATCTTATTCCATAATATATATTTTATATTCATGCTACACTGCTTCAATGAGACCACAAGGTCCTCTAGGACAGGGTCCAGGCCTTTTTAACCCCTAGAGTTAGTGGATACAAAAATTATTTCTCAATTCAATTGAATTCTTTATAGTATGTAACTTCCTGAAGGAATGTAAATGAACTGAAAATAATACACATTTATTATTTCTACTGTGTTACATGGGATAATGTGCTATAAAACCATGCAAATTAATACGATAGTCTACTTGACAATTTATTCTTGCTTCATTGAATCTAACCTCATATTCACTAGATAATAGAATATTCATGCTGAAAAAGTTCATAAAGATTATCTAGTTCAATCCTATACGTTCTTTTCAAGTGAAGAAACAGATTGATAGATGTTAAATGACTGACCTAGAATTATAGGACCTTTAAAAACCACAATCAAAAATAGAATTCAGTGAGCTAGTACACAAAACGTGCTTTTAGCAGGGCCTGCTCCACACAGGGAGGGTTGAAGAAACCACGTTAGAAGAAAGGCTTTTAGATAGCTAATTCATGTCACTGTCCCCCGTAACATTAGTTCAGAATTTAAACAGCATACACAACTTCATGCCCCATTTCAGTGGGTAATTCTGCCACACAGGACTACTTTCAAGACCTCATGATGGCTGTCACTCTGAGGACTAAGGTGCATCTAACCCAGGTCACAGCATTTTAAACCATCTCACATGCATGTGAGAAGAGGACATTAAATAAGGAAGGCAGAAGAAGAATTGATGTGTTTCAATTAAGAACACGTGTTTGAATTAAGAATTGATGTTTTGAATTTGGGACCAATCCTGTAAGTACCAACCGAACAAACAAGTCTGTCTTAGAAGAGGCAAAGCCAGAATGCTCCTTAAAAGCAAGGACGGTGAAACTTTGTCCTCATGCACCTTGGAGAGATCAGAGTCCGGCAAAGCACATCGTGCTTGATAAAGTGGAGGGGCAGTGAAAAAGAGGACGACCCTTGACAAGCTGGATTAACACGATGGTTGGGACAATGGGCGCAAACATCACGATAACTGTGCGGGACTGAGAGGGGTTTTGTTCTGTTGTACATAGAGTTCTGAGTCCGGACCCATTTGACAGCACCTAACCACACCGACAGTCTCACCGCCACTATGGGAGCAGCATGTTAAGCATTCTTGGATGAATAAGTGCTACATGACAAGAACTCAGGCCGAGGCTGCTGTCAGAAAAGCATTCTCCCTTTTCTGAAGCCACCGACTAGTCATAGGTGGGCTGCAGTATGATGGCAATTCTGTTATTAAAATCAAGCCTACAGGGCTGAGCCCCAGTGGCGTAGTGGTTGTGCGCGGGACTGCGGCCCACTGGGACGGAGGTTCAATTCCAGCAGTGGGGCTGGGCCTCCTACTCCCACCACCGGAGAGCAGTGATGACCAACCCCACCCCCCCCCAAAAAAAAACAAAAAACCAAAGCCTACAGCCGTCCAGTTGATTTGGACTCAGAGTGACCTGTCAGAACAGGGTAGAAATGTCCCATAGGCGTTCCAAGTTTGTAATATTTACAGAAGCTGACTGACAGCCACATCTTCCTTCTGTGGAGTGACTGCTGCCCGCACACACCAGTTTTTGACTAGCAGTTGTGTGCTTTAACCATGGTGCAACCATCATGCCTATAAACTGTTGTGTTAGATATATATATATAATTTGCCAGTTGCTTTCAGGCCAATTCCAACTCAGAGTAGAAGCCCTGGTAGTGTGGTGGTTACACACTGGGCTGCGATCCACATGGTTGGCAGTTTGTAACCACCTGCAGCACCAAGGGAGGCTGTCCCTCCTGTAAAGGGACAGTCTCACAAGCCCACAGGGGGTTGCAATACGTCAGCATTGGCTCCACGGCAGGGAGAGACTGAGTGAGAGTCAATGAAGATAGCCCTTCCGCCCAGAATTCTCTTATGTGATATATTGTAATTATAGATGCTATACTCCCGTGGGAACAGTCCTCGACTACACGAAAGGAGGATTAAGGTGGGGTTAAGACTGGACCTTAGTAGAGGACGGGAAGCCCCCCATGCCCTTTGTTTCAATGAGGGCATCGTGAAGACTCTATATCTTGGAGGGTGTGAACCTAGCTATACCCGCTTTGTTCTTTTTTTTTTGGGGGGGGGTGTGTGTGCAGATTTGACTTTCCCTTAGTAGATGGTGACTTTAGACATCATTCTTTGCTTTCCCTGGGCAGGGTATATATATATTGGGAATACTATACAAGCTCTAACATACATTCCATTATTTCCTGTGTGAGGTATGGTAGAAGCAAGATTGCCTGCCCGATGTGGGGGCATATTTGGCTTCTGACTCTGGACCCTGCATTTGGCTCTCCTCTGCTTGGCATTTGGCTTTGAGAGTGAACAGCACCCAGCACCACGCTGACAGACTTCCTTAGAGGCCTGTGAGTTGCCATGGGTGTGGCGGTGAATTGCAGAACCCATGGACATGAGAGAACAGACTCCAGGGATGGAGACGAACGGGGGTAAGTGAAGGACAGTAGCATCATGGAAGAGCTGGACATTTGAGGCACTTTTAATCTCCAACTCCTTGGGACTAGTCTGGTATTAATTCTCCAAAAAGAACTGAATACCACCATGACCTCGTGTGCATAAGTCGCCAGGCCTTTCTTCTGCGAGGCCTCTGGGTGGGCTTGAGTGTCTAATCATGTGACTAGCTGTTGAGCCACCTTACTATCTGCACCACCAGGGATTCTATGATCGTCTAAATTTTTAAAATTGCTTGGCAGTCCTTGAAATTATGGAGATTTCAAATAAAATTATTCTTTGGGAAAACTGATAGGATAAGTCTAAAGGATGTTATAAGCATGATATCAGTCAGAAGGTATTATGTGACCTTTGTTAGCTCTACACTTGCTACATAGACCTAGGTAGCCATTTCCTAAGTGAAGCCAATGGATTGGTAGAATAGAACCAAGTTGGTGGATGTATTTAAAGGACCCGAGCATTTAACCAGGAAACCCATCAAAGGAGAAGAATCCGCTCTTGGAGTGTAAGTTGCATAAGCTATCACTGTATTTTCCTTCTACATGAGGTACTGATCCTATAACCTTCATTCTTGTGGTGAGCATATCAAATACGAACAAATAACACAACTACATATGGATCCATTTTTTCCTGATTTAAATTCAGCCCTTATGATCTGCAAATGTTTTAGCCTGCTTTTGACCTGATCTAAGCAGTACAGGGAAAAAAATTAAACATAAAAATAGGTTACAACACATTAAATATCCTCCCTCTGCCACCTTACACTTTTTGGTGCTAAAACATATGCTCTGCCACCTGCAGATAAAAGTCACACACTGAGAGTGTATATTCTGACGAGAATTGCTAGTTTTGAGCATGCCTGGTGATTTTGGACAGTAGCACTTAAGAAACCTTCAATCTGGCAGTTTTATCACTGCACATTTTCTAAAGCATTCCTACAGTCTCAAGTTACACAAGTTCTGGGATCTGACCTTTGGGGGAAGACAAAATAAAACAAACAGAAAAGGATACCCATCTAGCATTTTTATCCAGTCGGCTTTATTTATGTATTTTGGGTCAGATATGCATTTTGCCTTTTCATTAATTTTTAACTCTCAAGGAGCAGGAACCAAGAATGATTTTGATTGTTGTTATTTACAAATATTTTTCAGACCAACTAGAACTCTCTTGCAATACCATGACAATGCCCACAGCTAGGCATGTGGGGGAAATGGTGTCACAGGATAAAGTAACTCAGCTCCCCTGCTGTCTTGATTCGGGCTCCTTGGGTCCTTAGGACAGAGCAGAACTGCTCCTTACGCTTTTCTGGGGGTGCAAAACTTTGCCGAAGCAAAGGGTCTCTCACATCTTTCTCCTGAGAAGCTGATAAGTTTGAACTTTCCCATTAGCAGCAACGCTTAACCCACCACAGCACCAAGCATTATTGTTAAGTGGGGGATAAAAACTATTGTTGCTCCACCAAAAAAAAAAAATCTTCCTCCTGCTAACATTTCCTTTATTCCAGCTTAAAGTTTTATTTGATCGCTTACTCTATACTTATCTATACGAGGCAGTACCCCCACAAAACTGATGGTCACTTGCTTTGCTGAGGTGAGGGGGATAGTGCACATAATTTTCCATATCATTCCAGAAAGGATTTCTGGCTTCCAAAAGCCCAGGTTAGAGTTTCACTGATGGTTAGTGAAGCGGCTGCTAAATTCTTGGAGGTAGAGGCTTACGACTCAGTCCCCTGGAGACACAAGGCTGACTCCCTGGGAGACATCCTGGAGGAGAAGCCACATGGGCCTGATGGAACCAGACCCCTGAAGCCAAAAAAGGCCTGCGGAGACTCCTGCCAGTGCTGAGATATGTGAGAAGCCACAGAGACCCCTGTCAGCGCTGAGATGCTTCTATCCCCACTGGATACACAAGACTCTGCACCTACTGCTCTGTGATTGTCCTGGAGCCCTTGCATGTGCCTCGTGAATCTAAAGAAGACTCTTGCAGACTGGTATCCGACAGGGGCTAATATCAGACTTGTGGCTTTGGACTGGATTGGGTTGGGATGCTTTCTCAATGTTCCATTCCTCTTGCAACCTCTCCCTTATATACATATGCGTGTTTATGAATGTGTTTCCCTAGTCTACCTGGACTAACACACAGAGGGTCAGAAAAGAAGGGAGATGGAGACAGGAAACACAAGGAAGAAGCAGGAGAAGGGACGGCGCATTGAAGGGCCTTCAATGGATGTGTTGTAACAAAATACATATGAACTGTTGGGTGTAAAACTGATCAGCTGGTCTGTAAACTATCACCTAATTCACAATAAATAGTAAAAGTAAAAAGAAAAAAGGAAAAAAAAAGTGTCCTGAAGAAAATCAAAGCTGGGCAAACTTGGGAAATGCTGTGAATGCTGAACTTTGAATGTAGCCCCTAACGCCCACAACAGGACTGTCCATGAAAGAGGCCTGCCTGGCTTCAGGCGAGTGATCACAGATTCTGTTACTTTACATGGGCAATGGGGTGATCCCTAAGGATCAGGATAAAGAAAAGGGAATAATAACAACAACAACAATAAAAGGATACAGAAATCCTAGCCTCAGTATTCTAAAGTATTGATTCAGAAGATAGTGTCTAGGTTAATTTCTAAAACTAAACCAAATCAAACCAACCAACTAACTAACCAAAAATAGCAGCAAAATAATAGTTTTCAATGGGACAGAATCAGAAGGTAGAGTTCCACCAGAACTCTAGTCAACATTGTACAGGAAACTACAGTCAGTGCAGACAACAATAAAAAGAAACTTTAGAGATCGGAAAGAAAGAAATTAACTTTATTTACAAACAGCACGAATCCACGTGGGTGCAGTGTGTTCGAAGTTGGGCTGCTTACTGCAAGGACAGCAGTTTGAATCCACCAGCCTCTCCATGGGATGGAGTTGAGGCGGTCTCCTCCTGTAAGGATTTACAGCCTCAATTTATAAGGAGTTGTACTCGGTCAGGGTTGTATCCTCTTACCATATTTCTTCATACTGTATACTGAGCAAGTAATCAGAGACACTGGATCAGCTAAAAAGAAATTCAGCATTAGGACTGGGGAATGGTTTATTAAAACACAATTTTGTCTGCTGAAAGTGAGTTGGGCTTGAAGCACTTGCTGATGAACATCAAGGGTTGCAGACTTCGGTATGGACTACAACTTAATGTCAAGAAGAGCAAAGTCCTCACAACTGGAGCAATGAGTAGCCTCACGATAAATAGAGAAAATATGGAAGTTGTCAAGGATTATGTCTTTCTTGCATTCAAAAAATCAACGTTCCTGGATGCATCAGGCAAGAGACCAGATGATGCACTGCGCTGGATAAATCTGTAGCACAAGCCCTCTGCAAAGTACTGAAAAGCAAGGATGGTAGGACTAAGATGGGCTTCACTCAAGCCATGGTATTTTCAATGGCCTGAAATTCGTGTGAAAGTTGGGCAATGACTAAGGAAGACAGGAAAATTGATGCATTTGAATTCTTGGTGTCGGTGAAGAATATTGCAAGTACCATTGATTGCCAAAAGAAAAAATGAATCTGTCTTGGAAGCACAGACAAAGTGCTCCTTAGAAGTGAGGCTGGTGAGAATTAGTTGCACGTGCTGGGGAAATATATCAGGAGAGAGCAGTTCCTGGAGGACTTTGGGTTTGGTGAGATAGATGGGACAAAAGAGGACGATCTCCAATGAGACGAATTGACACCAGGGCCGCAGCAATGGGCTCGGACATAAGAACCATTGTGGGACACCGGGCAGTGTTTCCGCTCTGTTGTACATAGGATTGCTGTGAGTCAAATCAATTTGATGGCAGTAGGTTGGTGGTTATGGCCAATTCAAAAATTCCGTAAGGGACAGGTGGCTTAAAAAAAATAAGTGTGCTGGAAACATTAGGCAATACATCCTTTGAATTGTTTATTGCAGAACAAAGAATTAGAATTATTTTTGATGTGTTCTTTTATTCTGACTTTGCCAAACAATTAACCAATATACTTACTTCTTATCACACGCACCGATCAAATAGAAAAGGATCACTTGTGCCTAAAAGAAGAACTAAATTTAAAACACTTCTACAATATGACACGAAAACCAAACTTCATGATCTTAGGTTAGAGCTAGCTTAAGATAACCCATTTATGAGAGAAATCAGGCGCTTACATTCAAACAACTTTTAAACTTGTAAATTAATGACAGCATTAAGCAAAGAAAAATATAAAGCATAGCCTGGGAAAAATATTTGCAAACCAGCTGGCTGTTAAAGAACTTACACCCAGAAAATGTACAGAACTACTCCAAGCAATAAGAAGATGTACAACCCACTAAAAGATTGGCAAAGGTGGTGGAGGCATTTCACAGGGCCATGGACATAGCTAGCTGTCAGTGAAGAGACCCCCAGCGGTGGCAGCCCTGAGTGTGCGCAGTAGAACTGCCCTGGAGTCTCCAAGCGGGGACCTTTCCAAGGCAGGGCATCAGGTCTGCTTCTGCGTGGGCCAAACCACCAGCTTTTCAACTTGTGGTTGAGTGCTGAACTCTTTGTAACACTAGAGTACTCTGAGGATAGTTGCACAACTTTTGGTAACTTTATTAAAAACCATTGCATTGTATACTTCACTAGGAGTATTGGAATCTCATGCAATTATACTTCAATAATGCTGGACATAAAGAAGCACAATAGAAAATTATACTCAAGTACTAAAACAAATGAAGGATTCAGGGCACTAGCAAAAACAGCAAAGAAACAATGAAGAGGTGAGATTAGTTCGTTTCAGTGCCTTTAACTCTGAACTTTCAAATAGCAGGAGGTAGGTGCTAAATGCCACTTGTTCCTAAACTTGGGAAACCGTTGGGGGTCACGTGGATCAATGTTCCTGCTGCCAGGCAGTGCCATCCCAACATGCACGGGAACGACACACTTGCCCGCTCCTGCACCACCCTCTCACACGGTGCTGTTTGAGGCACTTGTTTCAGCCACTGTCAAAATGCATTATTTTGATGGCCTTCCTTTATTTGGTGCCCTACAACTTTACCAAGTATAACGTCCTTCTCCTGAGACTGGCTCCCCCGATGTTACGTCCAAAGTAAAGTCTCACCATGGTTTCCTCTAAGAAATGTCTAGGGATCATCTGACCCGAGATGGTCTGATTTAATTGTCACTGCCTTGGCTTCACAGGGAGGAGCAGCAAAGTTTGGGAAGTGCTATAATAACTTAAAGTGTGGCACAGTTGTTTAGGGGAAGCATGGAGTTCTGGTAAGAATTTCTTCCATGGATCCTTCTTAGAGAGGATTTCATGAGCAGTAGACTACACATGGATGAGAGGGTACAGCGATGGCCATCTTCCAGTCCTCAGAACGACCTAAGGAACCAAGGGCAGTTGTATGACCCCAGCTTTGAGCATTATGTGCTGTAAGATTAAAAAGGACCTTGTCCAAAGCATTCCTATACTTACTGCAAGCCTTTTGTATGACTGCTTCTTTTAACAAGCTGATAGCAAAACAGAGAAACCGCATTGTTACAACATTCTCACAAGGAGCAAGAAGTCCAGTTGGGGCAGTGGTTCTCAGCCTTCCTGAAGCAGTTCCTTATGTTGTGGTGAACTCTCCCCCCAACCGTAAAATTATCTTCATTGCTACTTCAAAACTGTAAATCTGCTACTGTTATGAGTATTGTAATATACTGTAATTGTAATGAGTACTGTAATATAATTATCCGATATGCAGGATGCATTTTCCCTGTTATAGTTTGAACATACTTAAAGTATAGTGGTTCATCACAAAAGTATGCCATCATATATTGTGAATATTTATTTCTAATGACAAGTCAAAGAAATTCTGTTTTGAAGCATGGTGTAGCCTGGGTAAGTCTTCATGTCGGGTACCTCTATGTGGGCGTATCTTCAAGTCACTGCCTGGAGACATAGAGGAGCTGTGCCTTGGTTCCTAAGACCATTGGAAATATGTGTTTGCCAATGGTCTTAGGCGACCCCCAGGTTGAGAACTGCTGGGTCAGAGGATGTTTGACTTTGTTTGTAAGTTGCATGTGATTAGAAAATTTACTCGAACTCCTTTTAGGTGGCATTTGTGGTAACACATCTACGCTATTTGCTGGAAGAAAGTCATTCTTGTTCACTACTTGGCCAAGTTTGGCCACAGGAGTTGGTTATGCAATTACTGCCAAAGTATGTTCTCCAACTACTCAGAAAGTGCTGGGGTCTTAAGGAACCCACTCATCCAAATCTACTTTTTTTACACTTAACTTTTAAGCTCATAGTAATAATAACATCAAACTATATATAGCGTATTACGGAAGTTAAGTTATGAAGCATATGTATGCTATTATGAGACTGACCTTAGATTAAAAAAATATTGTTAATCTGTAGTCTGTTAATCTGTAAAGTAAATTCAATACAAGGTAATTGTTTATTGTGTGTTTAAGAAATAGCCGGTCAAACTATGTCTCCAGAGCTGTCTGGCATGGCTGTTAGGTGCTGCTGCTGTCAAGGTGGGCCCAGCTTCAAGGGTACTTCCTGTATTTCAAAGCTGCTCCATAGGCTGCCTTGGTTGTCATCTTACAGAAGCAGTTTGCCAGGCCTGTCTTCCTGAAGTCACTGGATGGGGGTTGAACTGCTAACATTTAGTTTAGCAGCCAGGTGGGCGCTTTCTGTTCCCCAAAAGAGTTCCAGACTCAGAACCCAGGTGGGCAGTTCCACCCTGTCTAATAGGGTCGCTGTGGGCCAGAAATCACTCGATGGCTGTGAGTTTGATTTTTTTAAATAAACCATTTCATTGGGGGCTCTTGCAACTCTTACCACGATCCATACATCGATTGTACATATGTTGCCCTAATTCTTTTCTAGACATTTACACTGTATTCGTCGAACCATAAGACACATTTTTATCTCCCCCAAAGTGGGGGGAAAGTGAGGGTGCATCATCTGGTCCGAAGTTGTGGTACCCTAGAACATTGGTTTATGATCCCGCGCACCTCTTACTGTCCGGCTGCTGTTTGCATGCTGTGGATTGCTGTGTGTTCGGGGGAAGTCCTGGCTTCCCTCATTTATTCATCAACGTGATGATGGTTTTTTAACACCACTGTTGAGTTTACACTGTTAAATATTATCATATTTTGCTTTATTTTAATAAATATTTAAGTATATTTGGTTGAAAACTTTTTTTTCTTATTTTCCTGCTCTAAAAACTGCATCTTATGGTCAGGTGAGTCTTATGGTCTGAAAAATACTGCACTTTCTATTGAGTCCTTGGTATTAGCAACTTTATCGCCCCTATCTTCTGCCTACCCTCATATCCTAATAGATTGCACACTGTTATTATTTTCATCTCTCACATCAACTGCTGCCTCTCTTCCCCGTATTTTCTGTTCTTCCTCCTGTAGAGGGGTATGTGGTTACCTATCATTGTGATCGGTTTCCCTTTTCTCTCTTGAATTCTGGTCTCTGTGCCACCCATCCTGCCTGCTGATGGCTTATGCTTGCGTGCATTCTCCAGATCACCTACTACCTTGATTTGGGAGAACTTCCAAATGGAGGTTTTTCACCAACTAGAACTCTGAAGATAAGAGTCTTGATAAGTACATTAGTCAATCTTCATGGTTCTCTATCCCATTAGTCACATCCAGCCATCAGAGTTACACCAACCACAGGCAGTAAAGTCATCTTCCATAGTAATTTCCCATATGACACGTCAGATTCCTGCATCAAGAGCTCCTATTTTACAGTTAAGTTCTTGCCTATATAACCACAACATTCCATTTAACTATAAAGAAATTCCAGCCCCCCCCCAATGAATTTTTATTACCTATGAAAGTGAACAGAGAGGATTTATCTTACTTAAATGAACATTACAGCACACTTTTGTTTACTCTGAAAATGAAAGAAATCCATGAATGCGTGGATTTCTAAAATATATGTATTTTGGTGAAAAGTATAAACATGAGAATAGCAAAAAGGAAAAAGAGTAGTTAATGCATTTCTAGCAGTCATGAATAGAACTCAGCCCAAACCAACAACTAAAACGAATTTAAAAGCACCTTTACATCTCTTTAGTTAAAAATGTATCATCAACCAAGAACTGCATCCCACTGCAATCCCCTGAAGTCACCTTGTTAGATTTTGTCACAACACGTGTGACTGTCGTTCTACACTCTTACCTTTGCACTTTGTAGTGTGGGCAGAGCAGTGCAATTAACCACTGGTAGGTAGTGTTTACGTTAGTTCTCAAAAGGTTAAGAAGCTGATTATCGCTAAAATCAGCTTTGCCCGAGGCTTCAGGGTCTCTGTGTAATCAAATTAGACAGGCAGGGCACAGTGTCACCTAACACAAAGCAGTGGCACTTTCTTCTTTGCGTTGACCCTTTCCCCCTTCTTTAATAGGGGAACCGCTCGTGCTTATGCGTTTACCAGGTAATTTAGAAAGACTTGTTTCTATTAAATTTAGCATGCCACCTCATAAGGAATCCACCTGTGCCAAAGAAATGCGAAGTAGAGCAAATTTTGAAGCTCTCCCCACTCCCCTTTCTTCCAAATCTCATCTGTGAAAAATAAATTCATCTTTAGAGCGACTTCAGTGTTTTGCATCAAGTGCTTTCGTGCTCGCTTCGGCAGCACATATACTAAAATTGAATCAAGTGCTTTCACAAAAGGCAAGGGACATACGTGATCACATGTGCCTGATAGTACGGCCAGTTTCTAGCACACCGCCACATTTGTTCTGCAGGAAAGCGCACAGTGGCGGCCCAGCTTCCAAGAGAAACCCAGACCACGTTAGAAACATGACAGACAATGCATTAGCATTTCTAAGAAACCACAGGTAACTCCTTCTGTGGAGTGACAGCTCGGCCTCCCTCTCCCTCTCCTCTTTGAAGTCAGGCGAGGTGAACTGTATAATGGACACATTTAAGGAGAGGCTCACTAAACGTGGGGTTAGAAGAGCGAGCCAGCTCTTACTTCAGAGACGCTTTCCCCATGGTTCTATGTTCAACGCAGAGAACGTATGCAAGTCGACCTCTCGCTGTCTTTGAGTCTCCAGGGAGCAAAAGCACCACGACTAAAGAGATATGACAGCAAAGAAAGGGAAGCCATGGCAGCTCTCTATGAAATTCTTGAATCAGTTTCAAAAGTTATGAACTAATGTTGAAACAAGAGGCAGCATTCATTTACATCTGTATTTTCCTCTATTTGACTTCGAATTGCTGAGTCAAATGTATATATTTATTAGTTTGCTTAAAACACAAAATAAAATGTAAATGCCTAGCAACTAAGTGATCAGGAGAAAGTTAATCTTGCTAATGATTTATTCTGGGCAATGAAATCAAAACTTGTTGTTTTAATTGATTAAGTCATAAAGGGTTCCTGGTGAAGTCAAGTCTTGCTATTTGCACAGTCAGACAGTCCCTGCTAATCCAGCAGTACTTAACAAATTCACATGTGGTTAGCTTGTCTCGCCATAGCTGTATATCACATTTCTGTGCGGCAAGCTGTGCAAAAAAAAAAAAATCAATATGCCAAGTTTAACAAAAGGACAGGAAACATGATGTTCTCCTATACTTTCAATGAACCTCAAATGACTGCTGTTATTCAGTACAATGTATTCTTCAATGGGAAAAAAGATTCATAGCTGAAGTTCTGCCTTATTCCATTATATCAATTTATTGAGAACATTCTGATTTTCTGATTCAGTGTGCATATAATGACATCGAATTAGCCATACACAGGGCATATTCCTTTTTTTTTTTTTTACTTATTTCCCAAAGTGATATTCTTTAGACCAAAGAAACATACCTTATTTACTCATAAATAATAAATTTATAAATGTATTTAGCTTAGGGTTTGGAGACCATTTTCTAGTTTCTCTTTTACATGCAAAAAATGGAATGGGGTGGGAGCTATTGAACAAAGGCTCTAAATTATAACACAAAGTAACCAGTTCCGTGGATCTGGAGCTATTGCAGTGGTTAATTCTTTCTGGGCATTTTAACATCTTCTTTAATGGCTGCAGAAGAACATTATGTGTGCAAGTAGATTAGGATGAAAGTGCAAGAATGAGGGAGGTGTGGTCATGACCAATAGGTCAGCACAGAGCAGTGCCACTGCGGCCTGCTCAACTCAGTGAGGTGGAACTAAGCGTGGCCAAACAGACCCAAGTGGGACTTCAGCCAAGGCATTCAGAGGTCTTGCCACAGTTGCCTTTTTTTTTTAGTAAAGACAAAATTGATTTTAGGATTCTTAAAAAGGGGCATACACTTCAAAAATAAAAAAGCGAAACAGTATGCAGACCCAGGGGAATCCATTTAAACATACAGAAAATTCCTGAGTAATTTCCCTTTATCAGCAGCAAGGTGTGCATTCATGGCAATCAGCCAAGGAGGGCATGTCCGTGATCAGGAGTGAAAAGATAAAGTGTTGTATCCAAAAACAATCCACAGAGTCGATTATTCCAAACTTTCTATTAAATGTGCCACTTGTCAAACAAATTTCATTCACAGCTTAATGTATCATTTAAAATAAAACAGGTAGAAGATTCCTAAGCAGAAAATAATGATGTAGTGATTTTAAGGGTTGAAACATAAGAACACTGTAAATGCTTTTTCAAGAACAGTTGCATTAATACATCAACATGGAATTGCCAGAAATTCAAGCTGGATTCATAAGAGGGATGCTATTGCTGGTGAATTTTGGCTGAAAGCAGAAAATACCAGAAAGACCACTCAAGCACATTCAACTGGATAGATAATAACAAACCATGGAAAAAATTGTGAAGAATGGAAACTCTCGAATATTAAATGGTGCTTATGTAGATTGTGCCTAGACTAAGAGGCTGTCAGTTTAAAAAGATGAAATCTGTTCATTAAGGTTTTATCCTTTCACTATATTGATTCAGTCCATGTGCCAAGCCAATAATCTGAAAAACCGGACTTTATGAAGAAGGCAGCAGCAAGACTGGAGGAAGGTTCATAAGCAATTGGGGGTTTTCAAAAAATACAACCTTGTTTGCTGAAAGCAAAAAAACTAAGCACTTATTGAAGAAGACCAGATTCTACAGCTTTCAGTGTGACTTATACCTCATATAAATAAAACAAAAATCCTCACCATTGGATCCATAAGTAACACTCTGATCAATGGAGAAAAGACTTATGTTGTCAAGGATTTGATTTCACTTGGATCCACAAGCACTGCCCAGAAAAGCAACATTCAAGAAATCAAATGACAGTGTAGCCTGTGCAAATGCACAGCACAAAACCTCTTTATACAGGGTTTGCTCTTGCAGACATGCTATTTTGAGGACAAAAGTTTACCGAATCCAAGTTATGGTATTTTCAATCGCCTCGTATGTATGCGAAAGTTGGACAATGAATAAGGAGACTGTAGAAAAAGTGAATGAACTTGATTTAGGTACTGGTGAAGCAAGTTAAAAATAGCATGAAAATACTATGAGAGGCTGGAAAGTACCTTGCAAGAAGTAAAGCCAAATGCTCCTTAGAAGCTAAGATGGCAAGATTTAAAAAATCATTTTATTGGGGGCTCGTCCAACTCTTATCACCATCCATCCATCCATCCATCCATCCATCCATCCATCCATCCATCCACCCATCCATCCATCGTGTGAAGAAGATGGCAAGTTTTTATCTCACATACTTTGGACATGATATCAGAAGGGTCAAGTCCCCAAGGAGGACATTCTGCTTGAGAAAAAACAGTAATTGAAAGAGAAAAAGAAGAACACCAACCAGATAAGCTGACACTGTGTCTGCAATGATGGGTTCTAACATAAGAGCCACTGTAAAGATAGGGCAGGGACAGAGAAGGTTGTGGTCTATTGGTGAATGGGTTGCTGTGAGTTGGAACTGACTGAACAGCCTCCAACATCAAAGAACTGAAAGACCAATTCACTACAATCAAATGGATCTGGATTCACAGATACTCCAGAGGATAAAGTAAAACTGTTTCCCAGGTTTTCCAAGCTTGGAATCTTGATGGAAAAGTTCTCATAGCTTTCTCTTGAAGAGGAGCTCAAACGACCCACTTTTGTTTAGCATCTGAGTGCTTTAATTATTGGCCTACCACAGATCCATGGAGCTGAAATAGCCATGATGTATTTTTTAGCTCAGTCTCCTTACCCATTATAAGAATTCCCTCTATTGAATTTTTAAAAAGTGGTTATTAAGTCATTATTTAAATGTTTCAAAAATATTAAAAGCTCACTGGCTTACAATGCAGCTGTGGAGGTCATGTGCTTATGTTAAATTCATGATTGAGATGTAGGGGTGGAGTCTAGCCTGTTAATTTGGAGTTAGCTATTGAGTAGCCAGTGAGGCCTCTGTGTGGGCATGGCTTTCTCCTGATATGTCTGTGAAATCTCGCGATATTTCCCTCATGGAGATGAGATGCTATCTCCCCAGTTGTTGGATGCTAGTCTCAGAGATAACGAACTACGGACAAGACAAGATGGCAGCATCTGAGGAGCTGGACGAACCGGAGAAGTCACAGGGCCTTACACTGATGGAACCAGACCTCTGGAGCTGGAGAGGCCACGTGGAGACCCCTGCCAGCACTGAGTTGTTTCTACCACCACTGGATGCTGTTGACGGACCCTGAGCCCTGGAAGCGAGGAGCCTTGGAGAGACCCCTGCCGGCACTGGGACTCTGCACCCACTGGCCTGTGACTTCATGAATTGGAAGAAGACTTTATGACTGGTATCGGGGATATGGGCTATTATCAGACTTATGACTCTGAACTGGACTGGGTTGGGATGCTTTCTCAATGTCCCCTTCCTCTTGTATATATATCCATATGTGCATCTATGAGTTTGTTTCTCTAGTCTACCCGGACTAACACAGCATCCTATTCCATTTCTTAAACATTTCAAACATTACATTAGGCCTCTTTAATTTAGTTGATTTACAATTCAAGTCTTTGTTTTGATGTTTAGGCAAGGTTAAGGACAACTAACTGTTAAGTCTTTTCTGAGCTCCTTTTGGTGCATGCTATTCACTACATCTCAAGAAACCTCCTCCCTTAGTGGTGTGAGATACCTACCATCAACTGTAACTGATGATTCAACCTCTTCAACAGGACTATCACAAGAAAATAATTTTAAATTATTTTCTATCAAATGATTCAATTTGATGACAGGGAGCAACTTGGTTAAAATTGTAAACTTTCATGAAGGTGGAACGCCATCTGTTTGTGAGATGTGATTTCTCTTACTACAGAAAGCATATGCTGGTAAGAACTACACTTCAGGAACTTATGATGGAGAACCAATGTTTTAGATTTCCTCCTCTTACTGCATTGATTCCAAGGGCCGAGGGCCTGATCTGTGTTCTTATGATTGTGTGATGCCAGACTAGAGCGGGAGGTGTCTACATATCATACCGACTGTGTATATTACACTTCAGAAAAACCCATGAACATAATGAAGCACATGCTATGTTTAATGTCGACTTACCTCAAGGTTTTGTGATGAGAAGCATGATTTGGGGGAAAGGGAAGAAATACAGAGGAATTGTATTTATTCAAAAACATGAATAGCTAAGTAAATAAACAAAATAAACAAGTGGTTAACTCCTTGTACAGGTTTCACTTAAAGGGTGGTTTTTAATTGGCCAGGCTTGGACTAGGGGGAAGCGCAAGGCTGCAGGGTGGGGTGGGGGCAGGAAAAACTGGGAGTCAGCTCTGTAAGATGAACTGCTACCAGGCTGATGTGGCTGCTTGCGGCAATAGCTAGAAGTGCTAAGTGTTATGGGCTTTGAAGTCAGTTCAGCTTTGATGTCTTACTCTTACAGTTAATCATATGAAAGTATAGAAGGGGGGAAAGGTTTTACAATGTTGTTCTTGCAGTATCATTGCTCAAGAAATCCTAGTATGGAAAAAATAAAGGGGGGGAAGGAGGAATTGTTGGTATCTGTGTGGACAGTAAGAGGGACACCAGTCTTGCTTGTTTTTCAAAATGCTGTGATTTTTTATTACACTAATGGAAATTATGTCTCAGTTTCAGGCAAGGTCATGACTTTGAAACAAGCAAACTCACTGCCATTGAGTCAACGCTGATGCACAGCGAGCCACTGAGGGTTCTGACACTTGTATCCCTGGAAGTCACTGGTCGTTTGGAACTGCCAGCTGTGGATCAAGACCCAGCTTGTAACCCCCACACCCCCAGGAACTTCTTCCTTTGAGTTCCTACCAGGCCATAAGACTCCATCTATAAGAGTACATGTAGCTCACATGACGATGACGTGAGCTATTGCTTAGATCAATTTATACAGAAGGGTTCCCAACCTTTAGGAACGTATCAGTTGAATAAGAACCTTGTGGCAGTTGGTTAAAGATTTATGAGAAATTTTAGACACCATCTAGTCAGCGGTAGCCCAGAGACATTGGCTTCTACCTGATCCATAGAAGGCTGTGTAAACAAAGAAACCTTAGGCAGCATGCAATAATTAAAGGAATGAACGAAATGTGAGTTCTGGGGAGAAGAAAATAATGAGATTATTGTTTAGATGGAGATTCTTTTCCTAACTTTAGTCATTTGTGTAACATTCTTATACATTTTTCCATCTGCATAAACTACCAGCACTATGAATTACTCAGTGTTCTCTTTACACCAATTCACTTTTCTTCTATTAGCCCTGTGTTAAGAAATAATATCCAGCAAACTGATTTCATGTGTTATTCAAATAATTTTTTAGTACACTATAATCAGCTGAAGCTACAACTGGTGAAGGCAGAAACCTCTTGGAGAAGAAAATCTCAAATTTCTGCCCCTACAATGAGTGGTAGGAAAGCAGCAAGGCTGCCTTCTGTCAGCATCAGAAAACTCTGAGACCTGGAAAAACAAGGCCATTCTGTGGATCTCTGGCTCTCACAAGCTTTACTGTACATTAGAAGAAACAAACAACACCTAACAACCTGATCCACCCAAGAACTACCAGGCAGGGTTCTGTGTATAAAATACTGAAGTGGAGGACCCAAGTCTTCTTACTTCTTGTAGTACTTAAATGAAAACTGTGGTTTACATGTCCTCAGCTATTTATTTATCTGGTGACGTAGGGAAGATGACCATGCCCTGTCTTAAAATTAAGCTTAGTTACTAAGACCAATGCCCAGATTACTTAATGGATAATACATCATTTATGGTTTAAAAAACCTTTAGTACACAGAACAGGAACCACCATCTAAGACCAAGGGAGTAACATTAAGAAGTGTTGGAGGAGAGAGGGGTTCCTTGGGGGGTCTTTCTTAATAGTGCTGCTTCATGTTTTAAAGGAGAACAAACTAATGAACAGGCGTTTTTTCTAGGTAGAAAGAAACTAAAGACATAACCTTCTAAGCATGACTTTAATGGGGGAAGGGTGAGAATTATGAAAGTTCTATCCCATTCTTCTTGTTTATGTGTTGCTATCACATAATCAGAGGAGGAAGGAACCAAAGTCAGGTACTAGCAGAGAGGGGTTAATGACACCTCATGAAAACATAAGGTTATTCCTCGGCTGAATTCTTATCATTTAAGTGCATCAGAGTTGACTGTAAATGTAAACAAGAGCTATTGGTGGGCAATTAAATTTGAAGAAGTAGCCTATAAAAAGTGGAATATTCAGTATGTATTAGAATCAGCTACAAAGCATCTGATTTAATAGTTAGGTTTTAAGAGTTCCTCTATCATACATGCTAAATGTTCTCAATAAATCATATTCTGCAATGTAGCAAAGCGACAATTCAACATAGTCTAAGATAGTGGGACAAGAACATTAGCACAAACAAAATTGCAATCTTTTATCTACATTGAAAGGTGGAAAACTACACATTTTAACAAAACCTCTAGGGTGAATTTGCCGTTCCCCAAAGTCATCTCACTAGACAGGAGAGAGTAACTCGGCCGGTGACCAATAAATTATGAGAGCAACACTGTGGGGTCAGAGGGCACTGATGACGTCAACGAATCTCACCAGCCGGGCCAGCAGACTAAGCCAGGGGACAGGAGGCCCTACAACCTTAGCCTGTTAATACTTAGAAAGTCTTAAGAATGACCTCTAGCCCACTCCCTCATATTGGTTGTTAGTTACACTAATTACAGCTTAACTGGTACTGTTGGTACTAGTTTGCTCATAAAAAGACATGTAGATACAGGTTATCTCTAGTAGCTTCAAATACTTCAGCCAAATTCTGTTATGCACATTTGGAGCACTTACTTCCAGTTTTGAATGGGTCTTTTACAGACATCAAAGGAAAGACACTAAAAGCAGTATGTGTTTGTGAATTCTAGAAAGTATTTCATGTAGAAACCTGTAAAAATAACAGTAACTTCTCTTGTAACAATAGCCTTAAACAAAGTCACTCATCTTTTATATTTATTTTCTACAGAGAAGATAGTGACTTCAAATTAATAAAATCTTAAATATGGGTATTTTTACTCCACCCATTATATATATATATAAACTAGTATTTTTTGTGGTATATAAAAATATGTACCATATTTTTCAGACCATAAGATGCACCTGACCATAAGACACACCCAGTCTTTAGGTAGGAAAACATGAAAAAGTATTCTGAACCAAATAGTACCAGTATACTAAAATGTTCTGGGGTACCACATCTTTGGACCATGAACATACCCTTGTTTTCTCCCTGTGTTGGGGGGAAAATATATGTTATATGGTCTGAAAAAATACAGTATATAAAATAATTAAACTATAGGTGTAATTTAAAAATGTTAGTAAATATAAAAACACAAAACACATCATTAATTTAAATAAATTTTAATTAGTGGAATTAATCATTCATTTTAAGAGACACTATTAATTTTTTATATATGTAAAATAAGTGGAGTCAAAATACCCATCCCAAGAAATCTCCTGAAAATCTATGGTTTTTAGAAAGGAATAATGAAATTTCTACCATGATTTTCTACAACTATTCCAAGTTCAATGTTAACATTGATGATAACCTAACATCATGTGGAATTGTGCACAGGATTCCAAAGCTCATTTACAAAGATTCAAATGCCATCTGTGGGGCTGCGGTAAATTATCTTGCAACATTAATCTATAAACCAGGCACTAAATCAGAACGGAAACCTACCAAAGACGGTTAGAACAAGAGAGTCATCATGAAATTATTGAGATTAAATTAAAGTAAATAGTTTCACATAGAAAAAAGCAAGTTCTCAATATCACTTTGTTCCCACTCTGAATGAAATAGATAATATTAATGCTAAATCTTAAATTACGAACATCTGATTGACACCCAGTGTTTTTTTATACATACAAACAAAGTGGTGAAAGCTAAATGGAATTATTAACCTAAGTGTGATCCAAGTTAAGAAATACAATAAGGAAATTTGATTTCACAAATAGACACATTACGGAGTAATTATTAACATTATAAAAAGAAACACTTACAAAAAAGAAAAAAAAAGAAACACTTACAAAAGAGGCACTTTAAATGGCAAGCTTCATTTTGGTATTTTAAAAAGATGTTGGCCAAGAGCAATCAGGCTTCAGGGAGACTCTGGGAAAAGCAAAGGCTGCAACAGTCCATTAAAGTGCTCTGTGCCCCCTCCAAGACACCATTCATTGTAAGAGCCATCATTCCTTTTGGCCCCACTTTGATAAAACGTTGTCAATTAAACTATGATATTATGCTTACTTATCACACTGATTGCAAGATATATTTTAACTTCAGTGAGTTACAACTGTCTTGTAATTAATTAAAAGAATTTTTTATAATAAACATCATTAATATGTTTAATGGTTATCTTTGTGAAAGCAGTCCAATTTTGAATATAATTGTTGGGTGATAGTTAAAAGTAGTATTGCACATAAAGTACTGAGAGGACACTGGCTGTATATTTTCTATTTTCTCTGATACATTAGTGATTTCAACTTGAATGACTGATCAGTGATCACTTAATATCCTATTTCTTTCATAAAGGATTTAAGGCAGACTCCTATAAGATCATATACCATAATTAGATATAAAGAATAATTAGATCTCTTCTTTCTCACTGCCATGAAGTTGATTTTGACTCATGGTAACCCAATCTCTCTCTCACTGCCATCGAGTCAATACTGGCCCAGAGTGACAGGGCAGAACTGTATCTGTGAGTTCCTGGCACTGTAACTGTTGATAGGAGTAGATAGTCCTGTCTTTCGTCCAAGGGGCTACTGGTGGTTTTGAACTGCCAACCTTGTAGATTGCAACCTAGTATGTAACCATTCTACTAGTAGGGCTCTATGATAAAAACTCACTGCTATTGAGTCGATGCTGATGCACAGCAACCCTTTTATGGGTTTCGGAGACTGCGACCATTCGCAGGAGTAAAAAGTCCAGCCTTCTCTCGTGGAGCTGCTAGTGGTTCTGAAATACTCTCTTTGTGGATCACAGTCAAATGCACAACCACTACACCACCAGAGCTCTACAGCAACCCTAGAATTAGACATATAAGAAATAGAAAATGAATTCTGGGGCAAAGAACCTATCTATATCTTTCCAATCAGACATACAGATCATTTATGAGTAGCAAAATAGGTTTTGGGTCTTTATTGCTAACCAGAAATTAAAAACATAAATATATAGATTTGGTAGAGGGTATTTCCGCATACATATTTGTATGTGCAGCAAATAGGGAAAACTTCATTAAAAACTCTTAGCTATAACTACAACCTCTGAGAGACTGGGGTCCTGGGCTCAAGACTAGAGACCTTCATCTCAAGGGGCCTTGAGGTCAGTTGCATAGCAACGGTCACAGAGACCATGTTCAACATTCTACTCTAGTGAGTAGTGACTGGGTCCAGAGACAACATGAGCACTCTTGACCTCTCCCCGTCCACAGAAAGTGATCTGATGAAAACCAAAGACAATTATCCCCAGGACTAATGGATTGTGGAAACCACACCTACCCCAAGCCTGAGAAGAGAAGAAATAGCACTGTGCCACCACTACCTACTGCTTTGAGGCAGATCATAACAAAAAACATTTGACAGAGTGAGTGAAAATTGAAGAACAAAATTCAAGTTCATAAAAATGACCGGACTTCTGCTGGAGACTGGGGCACCTTTGAGACTATGGTCCTCCCAAATGAATCCAGGCCTTGTGACTACCTTTCAGCCAAAAAAGAGGAAGAATGTGTTCCTCAGAACATTCAACTTCAAAATGAAAGGGACAGCATTTGTTCAAAAGTAAACTCCAGAAGTCAGGATGAGCTGGGTGAATGAAAATGGGAACCAATCCTCAGTGGACATGGAGCGGGTGCTGATACATTGAGGGGATTAGAACCAAAGACCCAAACAACAATCTACCTATAGGTTGTTAAGTGGGAAACGAAATTTCATTAAGACCGTTCACTTAAACTACAATAAAAATGTTAATCAGAATGGTTGGGGAGGAAGATGGGACAGGAAAGAAAGACAAATAGAATTGGGAACTTAGTGAGAAGAGTGAAGAGACCCACACTGAGGGGGTTGCAAACTAAGGTCATCAAAGAAAGTGGGTACAAACTGTTGATTGGAAAACTTTGAGAGTTAATGAGGAGGTACCCTTATGTAAAGTTGTGGGAACATGTCCAGCACGCAGTGAAGTGAGGGCGATGGAGCCACCAACCTAGACTCCCAGGATCAGGCTTAATGACTCAGATCTAAGCTTTTGCAAGATTTATGTAGATTTCATTGACCAATTAGATCATTTCTTTCACGTACTTCCTGGTTTTCAGCCACATCCTCATAATAAAGTGATCAGATTTTAACATTGGTAAAGTGGGACACCATTGACGGGGGTGTGGGGGTGGCGAAGCTTTTTTGGGGGGGATGGGATGGTGGAGAGGGGGTATATTCCCTTCCCATTCTCCCACTGTTCCCTAGCTTGTTGTGCATTCTTTCTAAAACTTGGGATTTTTTAAAAAATGCCGCAGGAAAAATTGTTTGACATTGGGACTGTCCCGCCAAAAGCGGGACGGCTGGTCACTTTACCTTATAAGGGCATGGGTTTGCAGCATGAAAAACGATTGGCCCACACTATGGGCTATGTAAATGAGATCTTACCAGCTGAGTTATGTAAATGAGGTATAGCTGACTGAGCCAGCCGTCCAAATGTCTTACAAGAGATTCTTTCGTCCAATCACATTACTGGACCAACCATCCAATTGCATTGTAGGACGCTGTCATCTACTAGTATTACAGGAGCTTAGCTGTTACTATGGGGAAGCTAGAAGTATTCTGATAGCCTGTGTTTCAGGATGTTAAAGCGGAAGGATATCAGGTGAGCTGACGTGGGGCCTTATTGCCTCAAGACTGGAATTCTTTCTGGGAGTCACGGAAACACGGGAAACCCAGAAGCTTCCACCTGACTCAAGACTGGAATATTCCGGAAGACTAGAGCAGGTTCCAGCTACCTAAGGGCACAGATACCCACTGGCTTCAAGATGGCTCCAGGAGACGCAGCAGCATCCTGAACTTTCTATGCCTTTTTCCCAGATTCACAGGTCCTACCAGGAATGCGCCCCCCCCCGCCCCCACTGCCCCATAAAGTAGGGATAATATGAAGAATTAATCAACTAAGTTTGAGTATATTTAAATATCAAAAGTGGTTTATGGGGGGGGGGAGTGGATTATGGTACACATAGTATTAAACTATGCTCGGATATGCAAAGATGTCACTTTGAATATTAAGGTGTTCATGACCCAAGTCATGTATTTACAATCACCTCATCTGCAGTCAGGAAATCAAAGAATCCATGCATTTGTACTACGTTGTGGGTGAAAAGTAGAGACTATACCAAGGATGGGCAGAAGAAGTCCAGCCAGAAGGACTCTGTGTCACATATACAGATGTCTTTCTAGGAGAGGCCAGCTCCTGAAGAAGGGCATCACGTGTGGTGGCGTAGAGGCTCGGTGCCAAAGCAGAAGGCTCTCAATCAGCTGCGCTGGCACACTGGGTACAACAACAGGCTCAAACCTAGCAAGCCTGCTGAGGATGGGGCACGAGCGGCCAGCTTTTCCTTCTGGTGCACACTGGCCTGCTGTGAGACAGCCGCTTCAGTGACACCGAACACCTAACATGGGATACAGGCGGCACCCACCCTAGAGCTTGAAGGCCCCCAAAAAACACTGAACGTATGTGGAAGGCATCGGACAGTTCTCAATAAAGTTCTCTATAAAGCTGGAATAAATGATTAGAGCATTGCAGTACTATTTTACTGCCACACATTCAAAGGCGAAGACAGGAGCGGAAGGAAACTCTTCTTGTCAGAGCTTGAGTCCCAGGTTCTAGCTCTTGGATATGGTGGTTAAACAAACAAGAAAATGCTTCACCTGCTTCCTTTTGGAAAAGAAAGCCTTAATTGGGGTTCCTGACCTTAAAGCAAAGAGAGACCGCACTGCTGAAATAGCTGAAACAGTAGGCTGCTTGCTAGGTCTCGGGTGGCTGACACCCAGCAGTCACTCTGCCTCCTCAGGAGAAATCTTTTCTGCAGTTTCAGAAATCCGGGGTAGGGTCGGTCGCTCTGGGTTGAAAGTGACTTGATGGCTGACGGCTGCTCTTACGAAAGGTGAGTCTGGTATTTATGTGTGCCGACTTGACACTGCCGAACGTCACTAAACTCCACCTCAACTGGTTGCCATCACGCCCATGCTAACTCCTCGCAACCCCCTGGGGCTTTCCGAGGCTGTAATTGTCTCTGGTAGTAAAAAGGCCCATCTTTCTCCCCAGGAGCAGCTGGTGATGCTGAACTGCCAACCATGCGGCACAGGTCATTGGCTAACCCGGAACCAGTAGGCTCCCAGTTCTCTCTTAAAACTACATTGAACTGCGTAGGATTTGGCAAAAGAATAATCATTTATAAATTATCGAGGGTGCATGGAGGAGGGGGAGCGGGGAGGGCGGGGAAATATGAGGAGCTGATGCCAGGGGCTTCAGTGGAAAGCAAATGTTTTGAGAATGATGGCAACAAACGTACAGAGATGCTTTGCATACAACTGATGTCTGTATGGATTGTGATGGGACTTGTATGAGCCCCCAATAAAGTGACTTAAAACAAAAAACAACAAAAAAAACTACACTAGCAATTTTAAAGTGGCCTTGCGTAATATAAATGAGTGCTTAAGGGCAACTGGTTTCTGGATTATTCATATAAACACTTAGATAACTAAACACTGTGGGTAATCAAAGTAATTAATATATCTAGGTTTTTAAAATAAATCATGAAAGGAAGGAACTAGTGGGAGAGAGAAGAAAAATCATTCTCTTAATCTAGGAACTACTGAAGGTAGCTTGTGATTGCCACTTGTTCGGTACTGAAAAATAAAGAAAAAGCGGGTTCAGAAATATGATTTTCTTTTAGATACTCCCCCCCCCTCCAACAATCTACTTATCAACAATTGGGAACTCGTTATAAATAGTTCTCTCGGGGAAGAAAGTATAAGAAACAGGATAATAAAACAAACAACCCACCAAGCACCGCCATGGAGTCAACTCTGATGCAGAGGGCTTCTGAGGCTATACATCTTCCCCATCCTGCTCCCAGCTCCCCGCTTACAATTGGAGCCACAGTTCTTGTGGTTAGCGGTCAGTGCCACCAGGGCAAGAAAAGGCTCTGGAACAGCTTAGCTCGGGTGGATTCTCTTATTGCTTACACTTCAACTGTAACATGCAAGCCAATTTCAGAACAGCTTGAAAAAGAACTTTGATTGGCACCATTATATGTGCTATATGATTTCACCTCAAGTTGAGATATAAAGGATTGCAACCAAATACCCATTTGTTCTCAGAATAATTACTTCTCTTCTGCTTTCCAAACATCCTTAACAAATCCCTATGGAGTTATCGTGTAAAAACCTGAACTTAGTAGGCTTTATACCTTCTGGCTCTTTTGAGTTGGTGGCTGGGGCCAAAGGAATGAGGGCCACCTCAATCTGCTGCCCTAAGCACACCTCCAAATTCCTCACCTAACACATGTTTCGCTGTACATACTTTGGGGATTTTCAGAGGTAATATATATTCATGAGAAATACATTTACTGGTGCTGGATTCTAATATGTATTTTTTAACCAGTCTTCAAGACAACATGCAATCTGCTGAAATAAGGGATGGTAAAACTTGTTACTCAGCATTAAAAGCCAAAGCTTGACCATTCAGATGTGTTCCTTGACACTTGTGAGTCTGTATGCGCTGAGAGAAAAAGTATTTAATCTTCCTTAAACTCTACAATGAAATAAAGAATTCATTTCAGAGAGTTTTGTAGGGGTTAACATGTATGCTAAAACATTTCAATATTTGTGGTTGGAAACAACACTGGACTTAAAATAGTCTAACGATCCAAATGATTTATTTCTCAAAAAGGAGCATTATTAATAAGCCTTGTTTTGTTCTGTATGCCTTGCTAAATATGTTTAAATCATTTTTATGAGATTTTTGTTGTTCTGAGAATTAGTCTACACAAGAATGTGTGCTACATTAATCATTTTTCTTTCTGTTGGGACTAAAATCCAAATGGATGAATTATTTATCTCGTCAGTTCTTACAATGCACATTTACGGACCCTTCTGCCACCTCCTATATTATGTCTGACTCTCACTCACAGGTGAGGATGAACAGAAGTGTGACCTTGTCTGTGTGGTGTTCCCATGACCATCCACAGAGTTTCTAAACAAGTCTCGTCATCCTCTCCACTCTCCCTGTAAACAAAGGCCGTTAGGCTTCTACTTACGACATGTCTATCGTGTGGGATGATCTTTGCCATCAGATCTATTTAAAAGAAAGGACTTATAGGCGTTTCCCCAACAGCTTGGTGGAGACAACTGACTCCGAAGAAAAGGCCAGCAGATCCATGAACTAATAAATGATAGGCTTATCAGGAAGTATGTGTCAAGGCAAACCTTCAGGAAGCTTTCTGTCCATATGAAATGACTGTAGTTCCTGGGGGAAGAAAGGTCTTCTGGAACTTGGAACTGAGTAGTAAGAGTTAGGTTCTCTGTCATGAATCACAAGAACCAGCCACATGAAGGATGACTTTGTGTCTTAAATGATAACGGTACAAATGTCAGCAAAGTCCTCTGTCTTGCTGCTCGAGGTCTCCTTAAGGCTGAGATGACATTGATCTCTAAAGTTAAGGAGATACTCTTTCTGAAGCACCCTGAAAAGCTCATGGACCAGATACTTGTCACTTACTTTTGCTCTATGAAACTCTCTACTCTCCATTTAACTGTCAAGTCTCCTACTGGAACAAAGCCCAGACAAGGCTCTGAGTAAAAAAAAAACAACATCCCCTTCTTCCCATTTCTGACTTCTGGTCTTCTCTTCATCTCACCCCTTAGATCAGTGGTTCTCAACTGATGGGTCTTGACCCCTTTGGGGGTCAAACAACCCTTTAACAGGAGTCGCCTAAGACCATCGAAAGACACATATTTACGATGGTATGAGGAACAGAGACACCTTTCTTTCATCCATCTCCAGGCGGGTCTGTCCACATGCAGATATGCCTGCAGAGGAGTACCTAGCGTGAAGACTGTTACCCATGCTACACCATGCTTTATGACAACATTTCCTTTATTTTTCACTAGAAATAAATATTCACAATTTATAATTACATATTTTTTTGTGTGAGCAATCACTATACTTTAATTATGTTCAACGGTTTGCTCCTTTCTCTCTTGTTCCTTGTCCACTGCTCTAAGAAATTACCACTTGGTGAGGTGATCCTTTATTTTCTCATTGCTTTCCGCTATCTAGCAAGGTGAGCTTCTGGGAAGCAGGGCCTATGTGTGTCTGTGTAATTCTAAATCTTCAGAGTTTAGCTGTTAGATGTTCTGTGGATGATGAAGTAGAGGTATACTTCGATACTTGCTGTGTATCAGAGTGAGAGAATGGGGTGTTGACAGAAAAAGGAGTCAGTTTGTAGCTTCAACAAAATATATCGAAGGTGACTAAAAGCTGTGATGTTTGGGGATATCGTCTTGCTTGCCATGTCCTGGTTTATTACCTGTGATCTGAACAGCTCAAAATTTTACACAGTGTATTTAAAATAGGAATCTTTATGTCCACATGATTTGAGAAGCGTAATATAAGCGAGAAACAAAATCATTGCTCTATGTAGCATTTTAAAATTTAGTTATACTTTCAGGATTGTTAGCATTATAAGAGTAGTCAGATAGTGTTACGAAATGTATGTGCATATTTGGGAGTAGGACAGGTGGGATTTTATGGGTCTTAGAATGTACATGGATGCAAACCCACAAAAAATTCAGATGTCCTCTCTTAAATACACAGACGTCCTCATTAAGACAATTAAAAAATCTATACTTGCTTTTTAGTGGGACGTGATATTCCACTTATATGTAGTTTTATTTCAGCTCCAGTATCATTGGATCAACTGTGAGAAAATATTTAAATCTCACAAATTCAAGTACCTTCTGTTTCCTAAATGTTCACATGGTGTATATATGTGCACAGAGAATGTTCACCAAATAAACTGTTTACTGACTAATGTAAGAAACGCAATTTAAAAATAAAATGATACAATTTTTATGGCGGGTGCCATTTCTGGAAACTGGAAAAAAAGGGATAAAGATTTTTTTCCACGTCTCATTGAAAAGTGCAACATTTTTTTTGTTTGTTAGTATTTTACTTAAAATTTCTCAGCCCCGAAGACAAAGGCTCTCTCTTCACTGTGGGCACAGAGGCAACCAAGCACGCTCTTGCCACCTGTGGTGCCCTGGTCCTCCGCCATCCTGCACAACACCAGGGTGTGAGCCGTTCCCCAGCTCCCCGCTCTAGAGCTTAATCCTCAGAGGTAGTGCATCGTTAGCAAGCAGACTGGTGTTATAAAAACATATCTGATCATTTCTAGAAAATGTCATGCATTTACTGACTTACTACTAAAGCGTGAATTAAATTTAATATGTTAAAAAAGCACGATGTCTACTTGGATTTGACGTTCCGTGTCAAGGAGTCGGTTCTGAATCTGTGTGCAACAGAGGGAAACACTGCCCAGTCCTGCACCAGCCTCTCATCTCTGCTGACGTTTGAGCCCATCAACGTAAGCAGCCACGGTGCCAACCCATCCTGTTGAAGTGCTTCCTCTTTTGTGCTGCCCTGCTGTTCCCAAGGATGATGTCTTTCTGGAGGGGCTGGTCTCTCCACACTATGGATCTAACAGCAATATTTTATAAACTCCTGGTGAAAAAAGATCAGTGTCTAAAGACTTCCTATCATCGCTGTCAGCTCTGCTGTTCCTAAGTAAGGAGAGAACACAATCACAACTAATTAAAGGCAAATCTTTTGACTGTCCTGTTATGGCAACTTCATGGAATTAGCGAGAAGACAGTGCTGAATAGAAAGTGACAGGGCTTCTCACCAGGTCACGTCAAATATTCTGGGAAAATTAAGGATCATCTTTATTGAAATTTTATTTTTTGAATAATGCCTCTTAGTCTTACTAAAGAGAGTTCAAGTGTCCCTTTCTCAAAACAGATTAAGTAGTTATTGTAATTCTTAACAAAAACCATTATCGATTAGTAGGGAGGAAATCTTATTTTTTTTTAAAAACCACAAGGAAATTCTGCTCTGTAGTCATGTAACCACCATTCTGAAATCCAAAATGCTCTGAAACTGGAATGCTCTTAGGTTAACTTTTGAGGCAAATCGCCTGTTGGCAACACCTGATCTGAACTTAGAACACAGATTACTCCCAATTAATATGCAACTTGGCGTCTCTTTTCTGGGAATGGTGGTACTGTGTCTGATGACGGGACACTGTGCAGACAGAATGGGGACTCCAGGCATACTGCAGAGGTGTAGCCGGCGTGACTCCACATCACTGCAATGAAGCGAATCTCACCTCAAAGCTCACCACACAGAGTCACATACACATCTGGCTTCCCAGTGCACAGGGGAATGAGTTCAATAGGGGCCTGGTTCGAACTCACTGGCCACTCTGGGGAGACTGATGAGGCTGTCTGCTTCTGTAAAGCTGGTCTACCCTGTCCGGTAGGGTCCATAACCATCAGAACCGACGAGATGGCAGTGGGCAGTGCAAACAAAAATTATGGTGACACTTATTAGGCTTGCATGAGTCAGAATTGTCACAAACTTCCAACCTGTAAAAAAATGACCTGCCTGTACAGCACAATAAAGCAGAGCACAAACAAATGAGCTATGTTGGGACTAGGTCTTGAAAATGCGCAAAATTCTAAAGTCCAAAACAAATCTGACCTCCAGGGTTTCAAATAATAAAGTGTAGCACTGAGCATTAGAACATGGCATAACAAAGGCCTACAGTGAAATGAAAAAAATAGGTGGACTTGGACTCAAAAGACTTGGCTTTTTCATTTTTCACTGTCTGTAACACGTTAGTTTTTAAACTCTCTGAGTCTAATTTCTTCATCAGTAAATGAAAACAGATACCACGTTCCATCAAAGCATACAGCCTGTTCTTCAAGCAGAGGTAGGATTCAAATTTGAATAATGCCAAAGGAGATGAGAAATTATAGTTATCTCTAAAACATCACTCAGCTGCTGAATGGTCTTAAATGGTTTCAAAATGTCAAATTCCTTCTTAATGTTAGAAGTAACTAAATTCTATAATACACCCTATAGTGCTTCAGCACAATGCCTCTCATCAACCTCCAGTCAGAGGCCCCAAGGTCACAGGCTCAGGTAGCGGGCAGAAATCTTGAAGGGTTATTTATCTCCCTCCATCAGCCCCAAGTTAAAGAACCACAACAAATAGTCCAGAAAAATGGAAACATGTACTCTGCTGCCCCATGCTTCCACGTTAAACGGCTTTCCTCCTCTTAGACCGTTGGCAAGCCACTAATGCATAACCGCCGCCCCCCCCCACCCCCCCAGGATGTATGAAGTTCTACTACCTTCGATGATTGCTAAAATTAGTAAAACTGCCATGAGCTTAGACAAGGCAGGGAATGAGGTCCATTGCTTCATGATGGCTGACTACATGCTTCACACACGACCGCACCGACGCAGCACTAGGATCGGGGAGTGGTGCCGGCATTACGGACTAGAGGAAAGTTGTACGTCTCACCGTTGCGACTCTGTATCCTGGCTGGCTTGTCTCCTCCCCGTGACTCTTCTGTAAGGGCATGTCCAGCGGGCTTTGGGTCCCCACGTCACACTCCCCCTCATTGATTAACTTTTTTTTTGTCATCACTGCCCTCTGGTGGTCGTGGGAGCTACCCAGCCTTGTTGCTGCTGGATTTGAACCGCCAAGCCAGTGGGTCGCAGTCCCGCACTCAAGAACGACGCCACTGGGTTAACTTTTAACCAGCAGGAGTTGAAGATTTAATAGGTGGAACTTCTGAGGATGTAAGAGAGTGATTTAAGAGTTATACATAATGCAGAGACAAGGTACAATGGATGCTCCATGTGTAAAAATGATTGTGCACTTACTGGGCTAAGTATATTTTGCAGATGAGAAACTCAGGCTGAAAGAATTGACGCAGTAGGGAATTTGGTTGAGATTTGAACCCAGACCTGCAGAGCTACTCAACTCTGCCTTGGCAGTAAACTATGCTTCTTCTTCTTTGACCAGGTTCCCTCTGGTCAAAGCATTGGTTGGCAATCGACAATTCTTATTAGAGGCTTACATATGTAACAGAAGGACTAGCAACTAAACCTACATGAAAACCCCCCAATGACTAGCATTTATTACAAGTTGTAATCATGCTTTCATCTGTGTAATGTAGCATTTATGACAAGTTGTAATCATGTGTTTTTATTTGTTTACTGTGTGGAGGGCTCACAAAATTTCAAGTTCCTTGAGGGTTGGGGGGCTGAGGTATTGCTAAATGGATACACTGAGGAGGAATTTAATTGAAACTGTTTATAACCTGAGCAAATGGAAACAAATCCTTTTAATAAAAAAATACAGATTAAGATTTATCCATTAATCAATAGCTAATAATTCCAAGCTGCTTCCCTATCAATGTGATTTTTCCTAAGATAGTAAATGGGATCATGTACAGCGTTTTGGCTATAAGGACTAATTCTAGATGAGGGACTGCATTATACAGGCTGGGAGAGAGAAAACAATGACGTGTTACATGAGACATGGCATCACAGAGGTTGAAAGGTTTTAGAATGGAATATTGAATTAAAAATGTAGTGGATTCTCAGGATGTTCTTTTTCCAGACTGTCTTTGGCAGGCAGTCTGTAATCAGTCAATAACAGTAAATGAAACTAGTCTGTATTTTGCTATTTTATTGGCAGTTTGGGAAAGAAAATCAAATAAGTCTAAGTTCATGGCCAAAGTGGCTAATTCTGCCTTTTGCAGAATATCCACCAAGTATCCTAAGAAAAAACAGAGGTGGAAAAGCAGCAGCTTCACTGACCTGTGTGATGGACTGTTTGCTGCAAGGGACAAGCCCTGAGAGGGTGAAGCCATGCCATGCTCCCAACACTTCTTACCAAGCTCCTCCCCCGCGGTGAAGCCACTGTAGTGCTAGTGTCCTGTCTTAAGGAGTTTATTGAGTAGTGGGTAGATTTGCTCCATAACAATTCATCTTTCACTGGCTGGACCTGCAAACATGGGACTGGCCCCATGTTCAACCTCAGAAATCCAGAGATCCCATTTATATTCCTTTGATTTCTTAAAAAAGAAAAAAAGACCAATAGGGAGGATTTTTACTGTGGCTAAAGTCAGGATTTCTATATTTTCAGATGCTTTAAAAATTGAAATGTAAACATCTAGAAACGTGAAATGATTTGAGCTTATATTATATTCTAAATATGGGCTAACTACACTGAGGTATATAAACACACTAATTTTAAGTGTAAATTACCATGCTGTGCAGGAAAAAACAGACATATGGCAGGTGTCTTCACTTACTGAGCTATACACTACAGCTCTTTAACATTAATGGGCAAGTGAAAAAATAACTATCCTTTATTTTTAGCAATGCCTTCCTGATATGTCTCAATATTCCTACATCTGGAAAAGTGTCTTCCATTTACAGAAACCACAAATGAGTCTGAACAGTAAAATTTACTCTTGAAGAAAAAAAATCATATTGAAGATCAAAAATATCAGGAGAATGAATATTTTTAGGATCTCTAGATTTCATACAGCCTCCCCTTAAAATTATTTCTTATAGTTTTTTGTGTACATTTACAAACACTTTTTTAAAGTCACCAAAATACCCAAAGATAAGCATTTTCATACATATTCTTCAGATTATTAGCATGCATTATGTACTCTTTTCCTTAAAAATGACCTCATAAAGTTTAATAAACTGCTTTTCTTGCTCAAACACATTATTTAGACCTTTTGTTTGTTAAAAGCAGAAGTTCTATAGCACAGTTTTAACTTCATACTGTGATTCACTTTGTAACTTAACTATTTGGGGGGCATTTACAGCAATTCTAATTCTTTGGTATTTAAAAAAAGTCTGTGAAGTGTACCCTCATCTCGAAATCTCTGGACACTCACTGAATTATTTTATTAAGAAATTATTCTTCAATGTCGAACAGGTGAGCACAATGAAGCCATGTTTCACAAACTGTTCATATGGAACATTTAACATCTCATCTTATAGATTGCACCCATTCTAATCTCCATAAGTGGAACAACCATAGGTCTGTTTCTCCTATTTTGTTTACCACCACCACCACCTCTACATGTAGTTTCCTAACATCTGACAGGTCAAAGGCTACTTTCACTCTTTATCTTCAAATTTCCTTAATTATTTCCTACATTTTACTCTTTCAGTCTAGAATCACATTATCATTCTATTAGGATTTTATTGGAATGACATTATAGTTTTCCCATTAAAATCCTATAATTGATAAATGGGATTATAGGATAAAATCCTATAATCGATAAGCAAATGTGATGGGTGAAGAAAGCTGATGGTGCCTGGCTATTAAAAGATATAGCACTTGGGCTTGAAGATAAATAAGCGGTCATTTATCTGGGAAGCAACAAAGCCCAAATAGAGGAAGTACCCCAGTCTTTGTGATCATGGGGTATCAGTGGGATCAGGTATCGGGAATCAAAGACCCAGAACAAAAAATAATTTCAATGTGAATTGGGAAGGATAGAATGGAGACCCACAGTCCATCTGTAGGCAACTGGACATCCCCTTATAGACGTTCCCAAGGAAGAGAGGCCAGTCAGGGCGCAGTATAGCACTGATGAAACTTATAACTTTCCTCTAGTTCTTTAATGCTTACTCCCCACCATTATCATGACCACGATTCTACCTTGCATATCTGGCTAAACCAGAGTATGTACACTGGTTCAGAGAAGAGCTCAAAACACAGGGAATCCTGAACAGAGAAATCTCTCAGGATCAATAACGAGGAGCACTACCAGGAGGGTAAAGGGAAGTTGGTGGGAGAAAGGGATAATCAATCACAATGATCAATATGTAACCCCCTCACAGGGGGACTGACACAGAAGAGTGGGTGAGGGGGACAGTATTCTGTATAAGACATGAGAAAAAATAATTTATAAATTACCAAGGGTTTATGAAGGGGGGTAGGGGGATGGGGGAAGTGAGCTGATACCAAGGACCCAAGTACAAAGAAAGTGTTTTGAAAATGATGATGGCAACATGTTCAAATGTGCTTGACAAAATGGATGTATGTATGTATTGTGATAAGAGCTGCAAGAGCCCCCAATAAAATGACTTAAAACAAAACGCTTTTCTTTTTTTCACATAGTAGCCCAATTTTGTGCCCCAAAACACAATATGAATAACATTCTTCCCAGGAAATGAATACTATTTAGTAAGCAAGATTATTTCTAGAAGAAAATCATAAGTCAAAGTTGATATTCTGAAAAATAAATACCTATGGCATCAGTTGTAGTATAATTAATAAATACAAGTATTTAATTTTTATGACAGCAATAATTAAATGTAAATGAAGAGCAAGATGATTAAAATTCCACTCGGAAGACTAAGTGCATCTGACCCAAGTCATGGTATTTTAATGGCCTCATCTCACTGTTATCAAGCCGATGCCAACTCATAATGACCCCACAGGACAGATTAGAATTGTCCCCTGTGAGTTTCCAAGACTGTGACTCTTTTTTTCTATTAGCAGTATCTTTTATTGAGAGCTCTTGCAGACACGATAACAATCCGTACTTCAATTTGGTCAAGTGTTACCGTACAATGGCTGCCACCATCATTTTCAAAACATTTTTACTGGAGTCAAAATACCTGTCTCTCTCCATTGGAGTGGTTTGTGGTTTTGAACTGTGGTTTTGTGGTTAGCAGTCTGGCCCACAGGGCAATGGATAAGGAAGCGCAGAGAAGCAGGGAGTCATTTGAATATGGCAATGGTGCTGACACTGACGATGTCATGCACTGCCAGAAGAATGAACAGAAGTAGAGTCTGAATGCTCTTTAGAAGAGAAGGTGACTCGCATTCATTTCAACTAGTTTGTACATGTTGCCAGGAAGGGTTAGGAGAAGAACATTATGCTTGGTGGAAGGGAAAATGAACATATGGGAGAGGAGAAAAGAGAAAGACCCTCAGTGAGGATCTGAGCAATGGACTCAAAGAGAGAAATGTCTATAAGGATGGCATAGGACCAGGCAATGTTTTGTTCTCTTTAAGTTGGAACCAATTGGACAATACCTAACCATAACAACATCCTAAAACTTCGAGTTTCAGACAACAGGGAAAATGAAAAATCACTCTTTTTTTTGATAGAAATTAATTTCCTGCTAAGGCCTGCCTTCCAGATGAGATCAGTCTAGGAAAAAGAAGGAATGCAGTTGGGGTTGTGATCATGTCAGAGGAAGTGATTAGCCATCTGCTGAATCTATTACAGCTAAGCAACCGAGGTCTGTATGCCTTTTCACCAATCTATGTATATCCCCAAATTGCCCCTGGTGGCTCAGCGGTTAAGTGCTTGGTTGCTAACAGAAGGACTGATTCGTCAAACCCACTTGCTCCATTGGAGAAGGATGTGGCGTCAACATCCCTAAGGATCGTAGTCTAAGAAGCTCTGCTAAGTCTTCTGTTAACTGCCGTTGGGACAGTTAGACCCCAGACAGTGGAGTCACGGTGAGTCAGATCTGACTCAACAGCAACAGATTTGGACATCTGGATATCTTCTGTGTTCTATAACTGGAAAGTGGCAAGAAGAAAAGATAGAGATTGAGCATAGGGCATCTCTGTAGCTTGTTTGGGTGTGAGGGTCCAACGCCTTTGGGAAGTTGTAAAACTGGAGGCAAGAGGCTCAGACACTAATACACATTTGCTCCTCAAAGGAAGCTGTGGCTGCAATGTCAAGGAGATTGATTCAAGAGGCAGAAGAATTGAACGTTCCTAACCATTTTCTCATGGAAGTCTTAAGAGCAGAAATGAAGTTTTTCTTGAGTAGTGACGTCATCTCAAAGCAGTGTGGAAACAAGTTTCCCCATCTGTGCGGAGCCCTCTGTGGTGCTCCATCATCAGCGGGACCAGGAGAAGCTGTTCTCTGATCGGCTTCAGGAAAATCATGAAGATAGCTACCATTTGAAAAGCAAAAGGTAAAAACACTCATGTATCATTATATATATTTTTCTCATTATATTTTTTAGCAGTCATTTAAGAAAACCCATATAGGCACACTCACATTTATTCTAATGCTGTTGTGTTTTTTAAGGGCCATCTATTTGAAAACAAAACTTAATCTTAATAATAAATATCAAATATCAACTGCCTCACTTATCCAAATTAAATGCTGTAATACTTTATAAATATGGGAGGAAAAAAAGTTCTGTACAGGAAAAGTAAAAAATATGTTATAAAACAGTGTCCACACCATTTGAGAAGCCAACTTAAATATACTGACTTGACCATCTCATTAGAAATGTTGACGTTAATACTTTTGTAACTCTGTTTTGAACAAAGCCATGACAGTGTTAAAAAAACAACAAACAAAAGATGCAGTACTCCCGATCATTCTTTTGTTTCAGACTGCTCTGGTTTTTTTCCTGTGACTACTATAATGTTAACGTTTTTGAAATTGAATTGCTTTAAATAAGTTGAAGATCTGTTATATAAATTTTTTAAAATGCAACTCTGTAATTGACTAAACAGTGCAAAAAACTGGGAATTAGATTGGATTTTGCAGGTATGTAAGTGCACTCTTTCTGGAATCTGTGTTTTGAAATTTACATTGGTCATGGCTGATTGGTTCCTTCTGATTGCTGCTGCTAAGTGTGGAGAGTGGTTTCCAACTCAAGGGGAACCGCAGAATGCAGCACAGCCGGGTCCTCAGCAACCCCTCCACCAACACCCCCCCCCCCACCCCGCCCCATAGCCCTTCCTATGCTAGGCCTCGTGCTGCTGACACTGTGTCAATCCAGCTCATTGAGGGGTTTCCTCTGTTTTGCTGAGTTTCTACTTTACCAAATACGATGTCCCTCTCCGGGGACGGACTGCTGCCTTCTGGTAACCTATCCAACCCACATCAAAGGTCTCACCACCTGTACTTCTAAGACTGGGATCCTGCTGGTCCTTCTGGCAGTCCTTTAGTCCATGGTACAGTCCAAATTCCTTTCCCACACCCAAATTCTGGTGCATTGGCCCTTCTCCTGTCCTCCTTCCGGGCTCGGCCTCTGTGTGCATGTGAGGCAGGTGGAAAGACCAGGGCTTCCGTCAGCTATACCTTAGAGACATCTTTATAATTCTTGAAAGAGGTATTTTGCGGCCATTTGCCCAGTCAATATGTCTCTTTATGATTAGGTAACTTTAAAAGGGTTATAGAAAAGTATGTACTATATGAATGGGAGGGTGAGTAAAAAAGACATACTGCTACAAAATCATAGAAACCTTTATAAGCAAAAATACCAAACTATGAAGCTATGTTTTCCATATATCCTTCATCTAGGTTCATATACTTCTGAAGAAAGTATTTCCATCTCACTAATCCTTCCTTGAACATGTCTGTGCTCTTCGATTTAATTCATGGGAAAACAGTACTTCTGGCATCTTTGAAGGACTCTGTGTTTAAGTGTTCTTTGAATTTGAGGAATAAAAAGACATTATGAGAGGCTAGATAAGAACTGTGGGTGAGTTAGTTTCCCAAAGACATCCTCATAGGGCAGCTCTTGTTACCTAAAAGGATGAGCAGGTGCATTGTCAAGATGAAACAAGCTTCCTTGTGAGTTTCCTGATGATTTGTTTCCTCACCAGAGCAGCTTTCACATGTCAAATCAGCCCATGATGGCCCTGTGTCCATCATGAACGGCTTCTCAGGATGACTCCTTTGGGCTGCTCGGGACCAGTTGCCATCTACGCCTCTGCTGACCTCTCTGCCTTGATTTACAGGGCTGGCAGATCTCCTAGGAACTGTCTTTGGTGCCCTCCACCAGCTTTTTGTCGGAAAGCACTCTAACAGGACTAATTGGATTACTGAATTAGTCTGCCACCATCTACTGATGTTATAGACATATTTAAACACATTTCATTTGGAATAAGCCTTTGCATGTGCGAACTGGAAAACTATTAGCAATGTATTTTTGACTGACCTTTCCATATAGTTATCTAAAATCAACAAGGAAAACCCAAAGTATTGGGCAAAATTCTGAGAAATACTTTGTAACACAATATTTAAAAGGCAAAGTATAATTTAGAGAATATTTAACTGACCAACAAACATATTAAGGATAACTTTATTAATAATCAAGAACTTCAGTGTTTCCAGGTAAGTGTTGGACTGCGTGCAAACCCATCAGGTACTCCTTATAAGAAAGATGAGAAGGCTGAGCCCCGGTGGCATAGAGGTTGTGCACAGGACTGCGGCCCACTGGGTTGGAGGTTCAAATCCAGCAGCAAGGCTGGGCCTCCTACTCCCTCCACCAGAGGGGAGCGATGCCCCAAAAATCAAAAAAAAAAAAGAGAGATGCGATTTTCTAATTCTATAAAGGGCTACCATCTCAGAAATCCAAGGCAGTTCTACCCATTCCTGTATGGTTGGTATGTGTTGGTACTGACTCAACGGCAGTGATTTTTGTTAGGCCTGTATAAATCAAGGGATCCTAAAGATATTCATTCTTCTGGGGTTTTATTTATTTCATTGTCTTAAAAATTCTCACACAATTCTGGAAACCATGAAAGTTTACAGTTATGCCCTCTTCGCCTCCGAGATTGACTGTGAACAGGGTCATGGTGCCAGGTGTCAAGATAGCCCACAGTCATGTGCCTGTGTAACCCCACTCAACATGAAGGGGAAGGAACTGAGGGAGAAACAATTGCTAGGCTGGTCTTGCTTTCAGAAATCTGAACTGGCAAAGTAGCTGCACTTGAGGTCTTGTTCCAAAAGTTTGGAAGGAAGGAAAAAACAAATGGAAGGAAGGAAAATAATAGCTGAAGGTAAAGGAATGGACAAATGGGATATGCAGCTGGGAAAATCTCACATGCTTAGAGACTTTCTAAAGAGGGAGAGAGACTTTCTAAAGCGGGAATGAACTTTTCTCAGTTTAAGTGTGAATGGGTTAATGCCTCAAACAGCCAGGGAATGGCCTGAGTGAGTCACTAAATATGGCCTTTCTGGCCACAATCCCTTATGTGATACATTATAGTTCTGGCCACGATAGGCTTGTGGCTACAAGTTCATTTTGGAAGGCATGCTCTGGTAGTGAACAGGGCTAGGATGTAAGATTTGACCTCAGGGGGTGTGAGTTGAGTCATACTCTCTTGTTAGTGATTACTTTGGTAACTATTACTTGTAATGAATGTAAGGAATGACAATGTTACCACTGAGAGGAGAACAACTACTTATGGAATGGCCTGGGGGAAAGCTTGGCTGATTAAAATTAGTAGGAGACCAATACCAAATGGAAATATCCTGCCAGAGGTCCCACATCAAATGTGTATAAATAAAGTATAGTCCGGGGTTGGGGAATAGATGATTATATTTGGATATCATAGAAAAGGTGAAGGGTTATATGCTAATTTGATTGCACTTATTGATACTCCACGTAACTTCTACCAAATGATTTTTCCTTTCATGGGTCTGGTATAAATGTGAAGGTGGACACTGACAGGACTCATGGTGAGTAAGTGCAAACAGAATTCTCAACAATACCATTCTGTTGGGTATAAAATAAGTTCTCTAAGAATCACATCATTACAAATGAGAGGGAGAGCAGGGTGGGGACCTAAGGCCCACTGGTGGGTAATTGGTTACCCCTTTACAGGGAGTCACCGGGAGGAGACAGACCTGTCAAGGTGCAGCCAGGCAGTGATGATGCACACAACTTTCCTCTAGTTCCTGAAGCCTTTCTACCCCCAACTATCATGGTCCCAACTCTAACTTACAAATCCAGATGGACTGGAGAAGGTACACTAGTAGAAAGGGGAGCTGGAGCTGGAGATAATGGGGAAACCAAGACAGATGAGCCCCTTGGGGCCAGTGGTTAGATTGGACTTGCTGGAAGGGTGGAGAGAAGGTGGAGTAGAGAGACGGAACCAACTGCAAGGATATACACATAAGCTCCTGTTTGAAGGGCAGGCATCAGGGGAGTGGGTTGGGGGTGAGGTCGGGCAGTGTAAGATATGACAGAGCAATAATTTATAAAGTATTGAGGGTTGGTGGGGAAGGGAGAACAGGGAAAGAGGGGAAAGGATGGAAAGCCAATATCAAGGGCTCAAGGGGAAAGGCGGAGAATGCTAATAGCAGCGGACATGTGAAGGTGCTTGGCACAGTATGTTTATTTATGTATTGTGAAAAATGATGCATGAGCCCCCAATAAAATGATTTTTAATAAAAAATAAGTAAAATAAAAAAGGTTCTCTGAGAAGCAGGAGGAGTTATCTCCTTACTGACAAAAGCCAAGAGAAGAGCATGTCCTCTGGATCCAAGATTCCTGGATGTGAAGTGTCTGGATTCAGAAGACAGCTACTAACATCTGAGGAGCAGCTGTAGGACCAGGAGACAGAACATGGAACAGAGTGGTGGACTTCTTCAAAAATAGACCAAGTGAGTCAAAGTGTGTTTGGGAGGCTTGTGGCGAGGAGGGCCTCTGGGCTCTTAAAGGGGGAAGCTGGGCTGAAGGCCTTTGGGGAGGCTTTCAGTATAGAGGTATGTCTTTGGGCATTTACTAGCAGTCCTGAAAGAACTTTGTAACATACTCTGATATACAACTTTATCCTGAGCATTACTCACTAGTACTATAACTTGGTAACTTTCTTAATAAACCCTTTAATCATGAATTTTGACTTTGAGTTCTGCGTAGCCATTGCAATAAACAGTAGTACCCAGAGAAGTAACAAAGAGAACTACGACAACACAACATTGGAAAAGTGCCTGTTTTTAACTCATGTCGAAGATACATGTACTTAGTGATGAAGACTTCTCCTCCCAGGCATACAGAAATGAATGTGTATAAACGTGTACATATGAACAAGTAGCATGTTCATAATAGTCCCAAACTATAAATCACTCCAAAGGCTCATACATACACTGTGCATACCATACAATGGAATATAACGAGAGGGAATGAACTACAACTGCTATCCACAACAGGTATAAATCTGAAACCAGTCTGTGGTCTGGAAGAAGGAGCTACAGAATGGATGCTGTATGGCCCCGTCTATGTAATAATTAAAAATAGGCAAAGTGAATTAAATCATTTAGGTGTGCTTAGAGTTGAGATCGGCAGAAGAAAGCAAGAGGAGGAAAGGGCTATTACTGCAGGAAGGAAAGAAGTCATGGTCATGGTGGGAAAGGGAGTGGAAGCTTCCAAGGAGTTTGTTATTTTACCTGCGTTTACCTAGATGCTTGCTTTCTCAGCTGAGCTGCACATTTTTATATTTTTGATTTCTATATATATCCGTTAAGAGGCCTTGACAAGCTTAGCATTGGGTAAGCATTGGACTGCTAAATCCTAAGGCTCATGGTTCAAACCCATCAGCCACTCCAAGGGAGAAAGATGAGGCTCTCTACTCCAGTACAGATTTTCACCTTCCGAAACCCATAAAGGATTGAAATGAGTCAGTGTGGTCTCAATAGCAACTGGGTTTTGTCTTGTCATGTCTGCTATATTTCATTTAAAAAATTACCAAGGTAATTAGGAGACTGTAAAATACATTTTACTCAGAACTTAAGACTTGCATTTTGGGCTTGTGGAGAATAAAAAAAAGCCATATTACATATACATACATACACATACATACACACACACACACACACACACACACACACACACATATATATATATATATATATATATAGTTTTCTGATAACCACAAAGTACTCTCAGGGTCACTGTGTTTATTCTGACTTAATGACCCTCTAAGAAAGACTTGGGTTTCCATCTCTATGCAATGGAAGCTCGCACCTCTCCCTGGAGAAAGACTAGTGGGTTCCAAAAGCTGCTCTTGCAGTTAAGCCACCGGAGGCATAACCCATTATGTCATCAAGGCTCCTTTAAGTACAGAGCATGACAATAATTAATTTTCATGGATTGGAAAGAGAAACAAATATCAGAAACAATTTATGTGGCTAATGTTCCTTAATCCAATGCTAGAGAAAAACAGAAATACAAAGCAGCAATAGATGTCAACTTCTCTCCCTAACGACTACCATCACCAGCCTCCATATACCGTTAATTCCTCTCCACAGTGAAATGAAAATTTAAAGCTAAAAGCCCTGAAAATTAATCCCAGAACTGGGGCTGTTTGACCCAAGTTCTGTACTTCTCCCCTCCCAGGAAAGGTGGAGTCTCAACTTGAAATCCTGGGGAGGCCCAGAGCCATGAGCTAAGCAGAAGAGCAAGGGCCAGAGGCAATGAAGCTCCAATTTGGTTTCTTGGTCAAGGGATGCCCCACTCCACCTCCCTGCACTCCTCTGCACCATAGAGGGTGCTCTGGGCAGGATTTGCTAAGCAAATGAAGTGTGCGGTGTTCCCACTCACCTCTATGACTCAGATATCACCTGGTGGTGAACATCTTCCTCCAAAGGAGTGTGCTGCTTTTGAGGGGATCTATGTGCACTTGATTGATGTTCTTAAAATGACATTTATCAGTAACTATCCTATGTCTCTGATTCTCTCATAGTAGGATGAGGAGATTAAGGTCGAGCCTCTAGGTATTACAGAACCTGGACTATCACAGATCCCTCAGTAAATGTCCTTGAATGACTACCTGAATCCTTGCCGTTTCAATCCTGAAAGAAAAGCCCTTGGAATTCTGATTTAACAATGAGAACCCCATCTCTTCTAAATGCTTCTCCGTCTATTCTCTCTGGCACTAGAATCAGGCCATGTGATTCCACTTCCACCAGGGGTGGCATCAGAAGCTGACTCTAACTCAACCTTGCAGGCCACCAGGTGGTACATGTGGCCTTGAAACAGGGGAGAAGGGAAAAAAGAGACTCAGAAAATACTGATCATCTCCCCAGGTGAAGCATTTGATTATCTGTTGTCCAAGGCTCTACAGACCCCCACCCCCTACTACCCCTGCTAAGAATGTGTGCTGGATAACTTGTCTGTGTGTGTTGCTGCTAGATTCTCAGTCCTGGAACTCTTCCTGGCATAGAATGAGAAGTCAACAATTATTTGATTGATGTCAAATAAGTGAGTCTCAGCAGCGTTAACGGTTGATGAACTAATTTCTATCTTTCCCTTGAATGAGATTTCAGAACAGTGGTGCATAAAAAAATTTACAATATAAAGAGTTTTATTCAAGGGTATTTTTGCTGGCATACCTTTTTCCCAAGCATCAACTATTACCTACATCCTATTTCTTTCACAAAATCATGAAGAAAACAAGTGGCTGTTAAACAAAATGAGAGATGGACATGAATAGGAACAAAAGAGCAGTTACATGTGAACACACATATTTTCTTTTTATTTTTTATCAATTAAAAATTTTTTTGGCATGAACTGTATAATTCAATGGCACATATATTTAAATTATTTTATTGGGGGCCCTTATAACTTTTATTATAATCCATATATCAATTGTATCAAGCACATTTGTACATATGTTGTCATCACTATTTCCATGACATTTTCTTTCTACTTGAGTCCCCCACATACATATATTCATGGAAAATTTCCATATCTCTTCATACCATTTTTCTACTATCTTTCTGAAGCTCCCATATGTATATGTGTGAATACATACACAGCTAACACACACATATGTTCCTTAGTGACCATATATTGAAACCAGCTCATCTATAAAATAAGGGAAGTAATTCATCCATGGTCTAAAGAATAAGAGTAAAAATTTTTTTTAGTAAACTGAATTTGATTAAAGCTTTACTATATTAAACTGAATTTATATATAGTGATTCTCACAGTAACACAATATAAGGTTTCTGAAGCTATATACTTTTATGGAAGCAGACAACCTCATCTGGAGGGTTTGAACTGCTGACCTTGCAGCTAACTATCCGATATTTACCCAACAGTATGAAAAGTATCAAAAAGTAAGGCTATATTAATGGGTTTCTGAATTCACATGTGTCCTCTCAATAAGGATATTCTTTTACTTGGTCAGACCTTGTCAATGTCCATCTCTCCCAGTTTATGTACATGTTCAATCACAAATAAAATCCCTATTTTAAGGGAAGCCAATATATCCATGAGTCTATTAATATGCTGCAGAAACAAGATGAGTGGGGAAAATAAGCAGCAGCATAGGTGATTAGAAAAGAAACGAAGAGCAGAGGAATGTAGGTGATGGGAATGCCCAAGGCAACTAAAGTTGTTTGGGTTGGGGTACTTGAAAGGCTAATCAATCACTTTCGAAAGCGTACAGGGACCTTTTAGTGAGTGATTAGATTACAATATAAGAATTAGGGCAGCCTTATCCTTAGGGAATTACTGGGTTCAAGATAAGAAAGACATGGTCCCAAGTCTCCATGTGTGTGCAATTTTAATGGGAGAGAAGAGAAACTGTCAGGAGAGCGGGGCAGCTGTGTTCTCTATTATTAGGAACTTTGGTGTTAGAGTTTGGGTCTAGAAGAGTTCATTTTACTCCAAAAGGCGCAGGTGTCAGGATTCGTGTTATTGGATTCTCCTCAAGTATTCCATAAAGCAGGTAAAAGCAGCAGCCAGGATCCGTTAAAAGGCAGGCATAGGAAACAGTGGGGGCACAGTAGATAAGGAACGTGGCATAGGTATTTGTTCAAGTCTCACCTCTCTGTAGCACTTTCCCCAAGCACTTGGCTCCCCTCAGGTACATGTGCTACCTTACCGACTTAGCTGGAGTTTTATAGTTCAGCTCTACAGCCAGGAGAGACCCAACTGGCAATTTTAGATACCATTTATTTTGTTATTTATATACCAGCATGCAAATGAATGAGCCAGCCACAGTGCACAGTGTAGTAAGAGGCCAAAGATACCTACATCATCTTGTTGGTGAGTGGTTTCTTTAGCTAGGACGTCGATCCTCTCCTCCTCCATCTCTCCATATGTATAGTTTCAAAGGGTGACCATGCAAATAAGAGATGACATTTACCCATAAAGGAGGACCGGCTATTTATTGCTCAAGGATGTTTGCCAAGTTATACTTCTCCAGCAGACTCTTTAAAAAATTGTTTTTTGGGAATAGGGTTAAATCAACAGGGCAGACCAGCACATCCGAGGGCAATGTACAAATCAGAGACTGAGAGTAAGGCTGACAAGACGGGTTGATCTTACAGTTCTGGATTCTGCAGGTATTCAGAGTAAGTTATCCCTAATATTTCACAACTAGACCCAGTCTTTCTTCTGTGGTGTCTCTGTGTAGACATGCATCACCAAGTTGGCATTTCAAGTTGGGGCGATAGCAGCGATTTCCAACCTGTGGGCCGCACCCCCATTGGGGGTCAACTGACCTTTTCACAGTGGTTACCTGATACACAACAGGAGCAAAATTCCAGTTATGAAGTAGTAATGAAAATAATTTTATGATGGGGGGGGGTCACGACAACAAGAAGAACCGTGTTAAAGGGTCGTGGCATTACGGAGGTTAAGAACCACTGCATTAGAGGGTATTTTTGGAAGAGTTAAAATTCTTTCAACGTGAAGAATACGGCGACTCCCTTGGAAGCACTGGTACCTGGCGAGGGCAGGGAGCCTAGCGGTGTTGTGCGTGAACGTTTTCTGAGGGAAGGAGGCAAGTTTGTTCAAACTAAGTAGATCAAAGAAATAGGGCTCAGTGGTGGCTGGAGGGGAGCAAATCGTCGTAGGGTTCTTGTCTGAGAAGTTCTTTCACGGATAAAGAAGATTAAAGAGCAACAGTTGGGCTACTCAGGATATAGAACCTAAGGGACTTGTTAACCCATCGCCACGTAGCTGACTCTGATCTGTCTGGTTCATATCTTTGAGATCTGGTTGACAGCAGAATGAAACCCTGCCTGGGCCTGTGGCATCCTCACTACTGCTATGTATGAACCATAACCCGCAGTGTCCTGTATTGCTTCTAAAACATATAGAGAAACACCAGAATGCATAGTGTTGCCAGTATAGAAATTCTGTGGTTTTCTTAACTTCAGATGAAGAATGTAAAGCACCTTTACTTTGGCTATTTTTGTTTTTGTCTTTTAAAAAATGATTCTGGTTGGAAATGAAAGCTCACATACAAATATGACATGACCACAGAAAAACTTGCGAGTATACAAAGAAAAAGTCATTACAAAGTCATACTGAGTCCACAGACCCTTTCACCAGCGTCCACCAGAAGAAACCTGGAAGAATTTAAAATATCTGCATACAGCAAGCAAAGTGGTTGAACTGAACAGGGCTGAGTCGAAAGGTATTATGGTGTTGAGTCAGGTATATTCGAAGATACTCACTGATACTAAGATAAAGGTTAGAGTTTCTCATTATGCCAAGCAGGATTTAAACAAACTTTTTAGCTGAGCTTGCCCTTGTTATACAAGAAAAACTTTCAGGATGTTCTTGCATTGATTACTCTAGTCAAGGTGCAGTCACTGTCTTTTGTATTCACATTTAAACTATGCTTCCACTTCAGAGCAGGAACTATACAACTGGCTTAACAAAAAATTTTCCATTACACTGCACAGTAAAATACACCTAGCAGAAATGACAGCTGATGATCAAGGAAACTAGTAATTTTGCCTGTGATGGGGTCTTATAGATGTAACAGAATTTCTGTTTAACGGCACATTTTACTATTTATTTATTTACCTATTTATTCATTAAGCAAAGAGAAATTTCCTTTTCTTAAGAGATTCGCAAGTTATTCAATATTGGTAGCAATACCCTTACAAGTTCGGTGTATCTGTGAATTCCCATGAATTCTCTTGAAGAAACTGAAGCAAGGCAAATAGTCATTCATATCTTGGAAAACAAAACCACACCAAATCAAAAACAGAAACCAAATCACCAGCACCAAGAAAACCCTAAACTTTTCCATTAGGTAACATGAGATGCAGTAATGGGCATGGAAAATTGAAGACGTGGCACTCGAATAAAATCTTTAAGCAGTGGCTTTTTAATAATGAAACTTTACCTAAATATATAGATTTCAAACTCCTTAAAGCATGTAAAACCTGACAAAGCCATGTGGCTTTAGAAACTGACGTAATAGAGTACTCAGTCATTTTATCAAGCTGAGTTATCCCCCAAAGTCACTTAACTCTGATTTCAAAGGTCTTAAAGAAAGATCAGGTGGGCTCCCTTCATTTGAGCAGATTGTGGTTAAATTCAAATGTATCCATCAAGAGGGTACTGCTGGAGTTGCTCACTCAGTGCTCAGGAAAGATGGCAGGCTACTGAATGTGTATTTCATCTTCTGAAAGCCTCAGGATTCAAGACAACCTATCAAACTGACTGTGAATGGAAAAAACTGAAAAGTAAGCTTTCTATTCTCATTATTTATTTAGTGTAAATTTTATTCATAAAATCTTTAATATTCAATTATACTGCCACACAGTTCAAAAAGTGCAAATAGTGATAAACCAGTGCACTCATATTTTTGTTTTGTTGCCAATAATGGGGTATTGACCTGGCCAACTTCCAGCTGGACGTTTGCATTCTGCTTACACAGAATTCCCTGTAATAATTTTAAATTCAAGGAAGATTGATCCTGTCTGAGTGACAGATTTGGAGCTGAAACAAAGAAGAAACGGATGAATTTTAAGAAGTTTCTCTTAAGGACATGTTCTAGGGCAGGTGTCAATTTGAAAGGAAGATCGTGTGTTAAAGAACTGATAGGTTTTCAGGAGCTGCAGACAGTATAGAACAATAGCTATTAGCATAAATAAGAATAAAAGGGAACGGGTCAGCATGGGATTCAAGATGCAGAACAAAGAGGGTAGAATATTAAAGAATCACAGTAGGAGGAGTTTAAATACTGCACTTCTGTAGAACACATAAGGATAGCCTCTGTCCGCTGAGGGAACCCTGTGGCAGGACATGGCTGCGAAGAGCAAGCACTTCAACAATCTACAAAATGGTTGCAGAAACAGGAGAGGCATGACAGAATGCCTGGAATTCTGAAATATTGAAAAGCAATGGACAATTCCATGAAAATAAGACACCAGGGGTGCTGAATAAAATACATGCTAACAACAGCAACGTTTTTAAATGCTAACAATGCTAGCAGCTATAGGCCATTCTCATTTTTCAAAGTAGTGTAGAACTATAAAACTGACTGTATAAGCTAAGACTGTAAATCAAAAAATGAGGGGAAAAAGACAGTTTTTCTGTGAACTTCTGATCTTTTTTGTCAAAATGTCTCTTAGTGTTGATTATAGATGAATAAACATTAAGTCAAACCTATTGTCTTCCAGTTGATCCACCCCCTAGGACCCAGAGTCATACACAGTGATACAGAATCAAGCGGCTCCATAGGCTTCTCTTGACTAAAATCTTTAGATGAAAATCTTGGCTAAAATCTGAGAGATGAGATTGACCTTGGCTGAAAGCAGAGATTAGAACGGTGCTTTCCTATGCGTCAGGGACTATGTGAAGGCATTTGGTTGGCGGCAGTCTGGTGGCAGGTGCTATGTCGGTTCGAGAAGGTACAAGAAGCAGCCTCTGAACCAACCCAATAAGCAGACCAGGGAAATAGATGAGAAATAAAAAACTTTCAAGCAGAAATAGAAAGAGCAGAAGAAACGTGAGGAGCCAAAGGCGAAGGCCCAGGGAGAAGGGTCCCCAGGTTACAGATGGAATTAAGAAATCTGGTGAAAAATAAGCTGTTCTCAGTGACGGAGGCAATTATGACCCTTGATTTCATGCCTGTTCAAGCATCTGGATTCCTTGCTAGGCCTATATTTAGAATGAAGTGTCATCTTAGAGCCTGCCATGCATTTAAGAACAAACTTCTGTAGAAAAGGAAAAAAATGCATTGGTGTATGTGGATTGTATAAAAAAAAAAAAAGAAGAACTTTGTAGAGAATTCCATAACACTCAACTGTGCTCATGTGGAACTTGTACAGAGACCATGTGTCAGTTATTTGAACAGAACATGTGGATACTGTTTGGTTTGAAATAAGGAGACACGTACATCAGGCTCATATCCTCTTCCATATCTATTTAATATAGGTTACACGAATAGTCCAAGAAGCTGAAATATATGAAGAAAACATTGGCATCAGGATTAGAAGACGACGAATTAACAACATGTAATAGACAGATGACACAACCTTGCATGATGAATAGGAACAGAATTTGAAGTACTCACTGGTGAAAAGCAAAGACTGCAGCTTTCAACATGGATTACTCCTCAACAGAAAATGAAAATCCTCAAACTGGACCAATAAACAACAGCAGGAAACCATGGAAAAGACTGAAGTTGTCAAGATTTTCATTTTTTTTTTTTTTACGTGAATTCACAATCAATACCCATGGAAGCAGCCATCCAAAAATCAAATGACATTGCGGTGGGCAAATCAGCTGGAAAAGATCTCCCTAAGACTTCCAGGAAGATGGTGACTGAGTAATACAGGCCACAGGGTCTCCACTGAAATCAGCCCAGAAAAGTTACTAAGAGGGAAATTCAACACTTCCGGATCTCAGGAAGAGGATCACAAAGATACGTAGGCACAGCTCCACAAGGTTTTGAGTGGCTGGGGGATTTTGGCTTACCACAGTGAAGCCTGGCTCGGGTTTGACCTAAAGCCCCGCCACTGTCTGCCACTGTCTCTGCTGGAGCCAGAGTCGGGATCAATTGGAGACACAGCTTGCTCAGGGTAGAGAATTAAACACGTGCAGCCTCAGAGTCAGGGACCGGGGCTCAGCTATATAGTTACTTTGGGTTCCCTCTCTTCTCTCTATCCCCCCACAGTTTCAGTAGGTTTAGTTCATTGGTGTTTTTTCTTCTTAGTCTTTTTCATGTTGGCTCACATACCATTGTGGACCCCCAGACCACCCCCCTTAGCCTAGGGCAATTATGCCTGCTATACCTAGCTGGGAGAGCCCCACCCTGTGCAGTGTAGATTGAAGCTGGAGAAGTTCACCCACCCTCCACCTGAGGATATTCCAAGCAACTTCTTACAGGGGAACTCCTGCCTGTGTGACTGGAGAGCTCTCATTCATCCTCGGATTGAGGGAACTTTCTCCTGCCTGCCTTAGTGTCTCACACGGCATAAAGCAGTTCAGACAACACTAGTCAAAGTTCCACTCTGCTGAGGGAACCACGGCCCAACTTCTGCATTGATCTACTTGATCAGAGCAATTCCGCCCACCATTCATGGTGCTCTACACAAAAGCAGGTAACCCACCAGCTTTCTGTGGCATTTCCCTCACAGAGGGGATCCCCTACAGTGCTCCAAGCTGCCTGGAGCTACACCATCATGGCTTCCAGTGAGATCACACATTACAGCACCCTCCTTGTGCGTCCACAACAATCCAACCAGTGGTCCCTGAGAGGATCATCCAACTTGTCCTCCAAATAACAGAATACTGGTTCACTAGCAAAGAGTCAAGTCATAGGAGGACAACGTGGTAGGCCAATTCCATTGTGAAATTAGTCATAGGAAGTTCAAAGACACATTCCCACGAGTCTTCCAGAGAGAGCCAGTGCTCTTTGACTCCCTGGAAAATGGCACCTGGTTCCTCTAAAACAGCACAACACAAACAGCAATCAGTCCCAACAAACTCAATGAAGAAGCAAGAGAAACAAAATGCAATGGTAGAAGATGTCCTGAACATAATGATGTGCATAAAAGAAGCAAACATTGATATAACAAAGAGAGGAATTTGTAGAATGCTGCTTGGAGTCATACAGGATAGGAGGGAAACAATAAAGAAAAGGGATGAAATGATAGAGGAGGTAAAGTCCATACACAAAAAGGAAATACAAGAGCTTAGGTACGAGATAACAAAAACCAAAAGCAGACTCATGGACTTCACGAATTGACTGGAGGAAGGAGAAAACCACACCAGTGACATAAAGGATAGCAAAGTGGACTTTTACAAACGCGAACAAAAATCTAATAAGTTCATAAGAGAAACTGAACAAAACTGAAGACCTATGTCTGATGCTGTGAAGAGGAACAACATCAAAATAATTGGATTACCAGAGGAAGACACAACAAAGACGTCATCTTCAACAATAGTAAGAGAATTCTTAGAGGAAAACTTCCCCAGCTTAATGAATAAAAACAATACAGCCATTCAGGTGGCTGAAAGAACATCAGCTAGACTGAATCCCAAGAAGAAGTCACCAAGGCACATAATAGTTAAACTATCCAACTTTGAGGAAAAGGAGGAAATTCTGAGAGCAGCTACGGAAAAACAAGCAATCACATATAAAAGTTCCCAAATAAGAATATGCTCAGACCTATCTGTGGACACTATGAAGAAGAGGAGAGAGTGGAGTAACATATTCCAAAAAAATGAAGGGAAATAATGCAAATCCAAGAATACTCTATCCAGCTAAATTATCTATCAAGATACATAGAAAATACATTATCCTTGCTGACCCAGTATAGGCAGAAGAACAGCACTCATCAAGCATAAATAAGAGACCGTCATATAGAACAACCTCACCCAGAGGGAGACAAAGAGAAAACAGCCCAAATTTAGGAATGGCTTAAGTGTGGAAAGAAATAAGAATGATCAACGTTCACATACACATGAACAACACACTGAAAAGAAAGGGAGGTAGGGAAACACCCAACACAAAAGGTATAAGATGACATCACATATTCCACAGACAGAGATAACGTTAAGTATCAATGGACTGAACTCAGGCATCAAAAGACTGCGGCTAGTACACTGGCTTAGAAAACACAACCCATCAATCTACTGCCTACAGGAGACACATCTCAAGATCACAGACAAATATAGGTTGAGAATCAAAGGCAGAGAAAGGCCTATGAAACAAACAATTCAAAAAAATCAGGGTTGCAATAATAATCTCAGATAAAATTGACCTCGAAGTGCAAACCATAAAAAGAGATAAGAAGGGACACTATATAATGCTCAAGAGAATGGTAGAGAATGAAGCAATAAGCATTTTAAATATATTCCTTGAATAAGAGACCCATCGAAAGCATCAACCAAACATCCCAAAAGATGAAAAAAAAGTCATACCCTCAACAATTATATTGGGTGACTTCATTACACCACTCTCTGAGAAAGATAGATCACACGGAAGAAACTCAGGAAGGAGACTGAAGATCTAAACACTACAATTAGACGATTTGACTTGATAGATATCTACAGAGCTTTTCATCCAAATACTTAAAATCCACATTCTTTTTAAGCTCACATGTCACATATTCTAAGATACACCACATGCTGGGGCATTAGGTGAATTTGCATAAATTTAAGCACATTGATATCAGACAGACCTCTCTCTCTGACCATTGTGCCATACAAATGGCGAAAACAAGAGCAAATAATTGGAGGAGGAATAAGTCTCTATTGCAAAAGAAGTGCATACTGGCCCAGAACTGAGATGAAATTAGGAAATTTCTAGAAGCCAATGAGACTGAAAACACGTCATACCAAAACTAATGGGACACAGCAAAGGCAGTTATCAGAGGAAGTTTCATAGCACTACATCCACACATGGAAAAGGAAGAGCGTCTCATAATTGATATGCTGGCACAAAATTTACAGCTAGTGTAAAGTCAGTAGGTCAATCCTACTAATAACAAAAGAAAAGAAATGATAAAGATCAGGCCTGAGATTCAGGAGAGGGAAAATAAGAAAATAATGGAAAAAATTAATGCTGCAAAAAGTTGGCTCTTTGAAAGGATAAACAAAATCAACAAACCGCTGATAGATTTAGCCAAAGGAGGCAATGACTCTCAATAACAAGAATGAAGGATGAAAGAGGGGACATCACAACTGGTTCTAAAGAAATTAAAAGGACAATTACAGTATGAAGGACTGTACTCCAATGAATTCAACAACTTGGAAGATAATGAACAAATTCTTGGAAAAACAGTCACTCCCTAGACTATTCCTTAAGGATGCTAAGAATCTCAACAGACCCATAGCAATAGAAGAAACAGACACGGTTATTAAGGGATTACCAACAAAAAAATTCCCTGGATGGATAGCTTTATAGAAGACTTCTACAAAGCATTCAGGGAAGAACTGACACTAATCCTACACAAACTCTTCCAAAACATAGAAAAAGATGGAAAAATTCCAAATTCCTTCTATGAAGCTAGTATAACACTGATACTGAAACCAGGGAAGGATCCCACAAGAATTGAGAAATACAGACCAATTTACCTAATGAACATTGATACAAAAATCCTTAATAAAATATTGGTCAATAGAATACAAAAGTATATAAAACTAATAATTCACCATGACCGAGTGGGCTTCATAACTGGGATGTAGATGGTTCAACATATGAAATATCATTAGTATCATTCACCACATTGACATGAAAAACTATAAGAACCACATGATAATATAGATAGATGCAGAGAAGGCATTCAACAACATCTATCACCAATTTCTGTTTAAGACACTCGAGAAGAGAGGAGTGGAGGGAAATTACTTAAGACAATATAAGCTATATATGAAAAACCAACAGCCAATGTGGTAGTCAATGGAGAAAAGACAAACACAATCCCACTGGGACAGACAAGAATGCTTCTTGTCCCCACACTTATTTAATACTGTACTGGAGGTTTTAACTAACAGTATAAAGCAAAGAAAAGACATCAAAGGAATTCGCCCGGGGAAGGAAGAGGTGAAACTACTGTTATTAACAGATGATATGATTTCATATATGGAAAATCCCAAAAGCTCCACAAGGGGAGTACTGGAAGCAATAGAGGAATATGGTAGAGTGGCAGAATACGAGAGCAACACTCAGAAGTATATTAGACTGTTATACACATCAGATAAGACCACAGTAGGGGAGATACAAAAGGTGGTACCCTTCACAATAGCCAAGCACAAATCAAAATATCTAGGGATATACCTGACTAAAAAACCAAAAGATCTAAATGAGGAAAATTAGAGAACACTATTATGAGGAAAATTACAGAACACTATTACAAGAAACCAAGAGTGACTTCAACAAATGGGAAAATATCCTATGCTCGTGGTTCGGAACACTCAATAGTAAAGATGTCAGTTCTACCCTAGACACTATATAAGTTTCATGCAATTCTGATACAATTATCCTCATTTTTCTTCAAAGAAATGGAAAAAATGATTACCAACTTCACACGGAGAAGGACAAAGCCCAGAATTGGCAGAGAACTCCTCAAGAAGAAGGAGAGCTTGCTTTATCTGACTTTAGCACATATTATACAGTCACAGTGGTCAAAATAGCATGGTATTGGCATAAGGATCGAGACTCAGACCAATGGAAACGAACCGAAAACCCAGAAATAAAATCATCAGGATACAGACAACTGATCTTTGATGAGGGCTCCAAATTTATAAAATGGGAAGCAGATGTGTTGAAATGTCCTTTTTCAACAAGTGAAAAAATGGATATCTACCTGTAGAAAAATGAAGCAAGACTCTTACCTCACTCTATGCACAAGAATAAACTCAAAGTGGATCACAGACCCTGAAGCAAAACCCCAAACTATTAGCACTATCAATGAGGGAATTAGGACCAACCTGAAAACTTTGGCACAGGGATTATATAGGCTATCAGAAATAAGGAAGGACAAAAACACAGGGGAGGCACAAATTGACAAATGATATACTGAAGATAAAACACTTGTGTAAATTGAAAGAATTTGCCAAAAGAGTAATAAGAAGGCCAGAGACTGGGAAAACATCTCTACCAATGACACATCAGACAAAAGTCTTATTACTAAAAACCTGCAATACTCTGATAGCTTCCAAAGAGAACAAAACTAACTGCCCAATGAGGAGGTGGACAAAGGAACTGAACAGAAGTTTCACAGAAGCAGAAATCAGAATCGCCAATAAACATATGAGAAAATGTTCCCGATCATTAGCCATAAGAGAAATGCAAATCAAAACAACAATGAGATACCACCGAAAACCCTCAAAGATAGCCCAATTCAAAAAATCTGAAAGCTACCAGTGTTAGAGGGGCTGTGGGGAGACAGAAACTCTTATCTACAGCTGGTGATCCCGTAGGTATGTACAGCCACTATGGAAATAGGCTTGGCCATATCTAAAACAGAAGAAAATTGAGCTACCATATGACCCAGCAATCCCCCTACTGGACATTTACCCAGCAGAGACAAGAAACAAACCACGACCAGACATCTGTGCTCCAATATTCATCGCCACACAGTTCACATTTGCAAGGAGTTGGAAACAACCCAAATTTCCATCAACTGACAAATGGATTAAAAAGCTGTGGTATATACATACAATGGAGGGCTATGCATTGCTGAAAACCAGAGATTAATGCATGAAGCATATTGCTGCATGGGAAGAAATGGAGGAAATTATGCTAAATGAAGACAGCCACATGCAAAAGGACATGTACAACATGAGTTCACTGAGATAAGCTTAAACAAATGCAAAAAGGGCATAGGGGGAAATCTACAATATACAGAAATTCCCGGAGGGAGGCCCAGGTAGTATGGCAGGGGCCAGACCAAAACCATATGTTAGCCAACTGTGGGGGTGGAGAAGATGGCGATGTGCAATGGAGGAATGGAGTACTAACTCACCCAAGGCAAGCATATTGTTTCTATCACCACAGGGAAAGAGGGACCTAACTTAAACTCAGTGTTCCAGTATCTGAATGCAGTTTGACAGCATGGAGTGGGGAGCCAGTGGAGGAGTCTGAGGGCCCAACTCCCAATCCCAACTACATGGACGTCCGCCTCTCCCCCCAGGGGAGTTTGCTTTGGAGGACAGCACTAAAGCTGCAGCTCGGGGGGGGGGGGCACATCTGACCAGAGCACATGCGAACACATGAAGGGGGAGGAGAAGAGAATGGAGTGCATCCTGGTCCACCGATCCTTGAGGATGATATTCCCACTCAGAACAGCCAACACACAGAGAGGACCATATGGCCAGCCCCACTACAAAACATGGCATTCCTTGTAGACCCAAGGGCTCTGGGGACAACAATGGTAAGGCAGGGTTGGGATTGTACCGTGTGACCCCATCACATCCAGGCAAAACACCAAGAACGGGCAGCAGAGCATAGAGGGGAATAGAGCATGGAGGTCCCTAGGGAGTGCCAAGGATAGACTTTGGGATCAGAGTGCGGCACCACATCTGACTCAACCAGGGAACACTCCTGGAGGCCAACAAACAGACCTTGAACTATTGACAGGTGTTTATTTTGTTATTACTTTTATTTTTTGGCTTATATATTTTTTCTGGACTTTTTTTTTGTTTTCATTGTTTTTTGTAGTAATCATAAAATAGGCAACTTTCCTCTAGTTCTTAAATATTTTCTCTCTCCCTCCCCACTATCATGATCCCAATTCTACCTTACAAATCTGGCTAGACCAGGACACATACACTGGTATAGCTAGGAACCAGAAACATGGGGAATTCAGGACAGATGATCCTGTCAGGACCAGTGGTGGGAGTAGTGATATTAGGAGTGTGAAGGGAAGGTGGGGTATGAAGGGGGAACCAATTACCAGGATCTACACATAACCTCCTCTCTGTGGTAGACATCATGGAAGGGGGTACAGGGAGACATCAGACAGTATACAATATGACAAAATAATAATAATTTATAAATTATCAAGGGTTCATGAGAGATGGGGAGTGGGGAGGGAGAGGAATTATCAGAAGCTAACACCAAGTAGAAGCTACACTTAAGTAGAAAGAAAATGTTTTGAGAATGATGATGGCAACAAATGTACAAATGTGGTTTGCATACAATAGATGTATATATTGATTGTGATAAGAGTTGCATGAGTCCCTAATAAAATGATTTAAAAAAAAAAAGGCTGAGTTCCAGTGGCATAGTGGTTGAGTGCGGGACTGCGGCCCACGGGCTTGGCGGTTCAAATCCAGTTGCGGCTCTCAGGAGCATCACTAGGTAGCTCCCACGACCATCAGAGGGCAGTAATGCCCCCCCCCAAAGATCCCCCTTAATTGTTAAAAGTTAATATGCCACTTTGAAGACTAAGATGTGCCTCACTCAAATCATGATTTGCTTCTTATGCATGCAATGAATATGGAAAATCAAAGAAAAATTGATTCTTTAAAGTATGGTACTGGCTTAGAATAACAACTATACCATAGATGGCTAGAAGAACACAGACACGCATTTGTATTGGAAAAAAAATAGCTAGAATGCTCCTTAAGAAATGAGGATGGAGAGACTTGGTCTTGTTATTTTGGATGTGTCATTCGTACCTAGACAAGGATACTAGACTTGGCAAACTAGTGCATCTTTGAAATACCCTCCCCATGATGGCTTGACCTGCCGGCTGCATCAATGGGCTTGAGCACAGGAAGGCTTGTGAGGGTGACACGGGAGCAGGCAGGGTCTCCTTTGCTCATATGTAGAGTCACTATGAGATGGAACTAAATCCACAGCATCTAATTATAATCTTTCACAGAAGAGGATTGCCAATCCTTTCTCCTGTCATAGGAGGATGAAGACATAGTAAAATTCATATTTATTTAGCATACAACTTAGCATATTAGAACCATTGATAATTAGAACCATAGATAATTAGATTAGAGAGATTGTTGATTCTACAAAAGTCGTCGAGAGTAGTTTGAATTGGGCTTGCCTTCTTATCACATAACTTAGGCCATGATAAAAGTACCACTTTTTTCTTGCCTTGGCAAAGTTCGGGTCACCGTCAACTAACTTATACTTCCCATTTTGCAGGTCATGGAGCGTCTCTGAGAGTTCACATACAGTGAAATTTTTATGCTAGCTAGCATCACTTCCTTGGGGATATCTCCAAGCTTTTTTCATACACACCTGAAAATTCACTTCCGGTATTTAAATTCCTTGGTCTGCTTTTCATCTTTGTTGACCAATTCTCACATTTTATTACTATTTTCGTAGTATGTCATAAAAGGATATCAGTGTGAGACAGTGCTGGGTGTCCAAAACTAAATTTTAATGCATATGAAAGTCTATGGTATGGGTGTTACTGTACAATTCAAATTGGAAATTGCCTAATTTTGCAAAAATATTTCCTACATTGGTTATATTTAATTACTGGTACTGCGACCCTACAGAACCCTGGTCCTGTAGTAGTAACATCTTGGGCTGTGAACAGCATGATGGGAGTTCAAGACCACCAGCAGCTCCATGGGAGAAGCAAGGGGCTTTCTACTCCTGTCAGCTGTTACAGTCGAGAAACCCCGCCCTGACTCCATGGCAGTGAAATTTTCAATCTAAGCATGCTCCATCCATACATAAACCAAAGCAGAAAAGATGAGACTGGAACGAATACTTCAAATTTCCCTCAAGGCAAATTTTTAAAAGAAAAGTAAACATTTGATCTTCATATTGTTTCTTCTTCATAGATTTACTTCTAAAACATTAACTGGTGATCAAAGAAATTCCAAGCCAATATTAATTTTAGAGGGCTATTATGAAAGTTTTCTCTAGTAAAATTATTGCTCTAGAAAACATTCCCCCGATTTTTTTTTAACGAATCACTTTTATAGTATTTTTGAAATTAAGAATATATGCAGTTTTACTAAAATGTGTTCAGGACTGTGCCAGGCTGTTATCTAAAATATCTATAAGCTGGTTGGTAAACAGTTTTTGTTTTTATTGGTACAACATATTGAACAGTTGGAATTATATATGTAAAGTTGAAAGGAATATTAACAAATTATATTGACAGTATCATGGACTATCAGAAGAACAAACAAATCTGTCTTGGAGGAAATACAGCCAAAATGCTCCTTAAAAGTGAAAAGGATGAGATTTTGGTCTCACATATTTTGGACGTGCTATCAGGAGAGACCAGTCCTATCACGACAGCCAAAAAGAGCAAGTCCCTTGGTGAGAATGGACTCACTCGGTGGCTGCAACAATGGGCTCAAACAAGGCACTGAGAGGCTGGCTGGAGGGGTCCTGCAAGGGGGCATCTACTAGATGTCTGTACTGCCTCCACAGCAGACGTGCTGGCTCTTCTGGCAGGCCACAGGACTTCCAGTATTCTTCACCAGTACCCTCATCCCCATGCATGGAGTCTGCTGTGGCCTTCCTGATTCGCTGCCCAACTCTCGAACACAGAGGAGGCCACTGAAATTAGCACGGTTGGGATCAGCCACATCTTAGTCATTAAGCAACATCTTTTCACTTCACTTTAAAGAGGTTTCACGTGACAGATTCGCTCCAATGCAAATATATCCTTTGATTTCTTGACTGCTATGTCTATGAACATTGCCCGTGGATGCCAACAAGGTGAAACCCTTGACAGCAGGGATCTTTGCTCTATTGACCAGGACGTTTTCGATTGGTGAAGTAGTGAGGATTTTTGTTTTCTTCACATGGAGTTGCAAACCATATGAAGGCTACAGTCTTTGATTTTCATCAACTGGAAAGTCCTCCTTGTTGTCAACAAACAGGGTTGGGTCCTCTGACTCCTGGGGGCTGTGAATAAGCCTTTCCCCAATCCTGATGCCACATTCTTCTTCATACAGTCCAGCTTCTTGGATTATTTGCTCAGCATATAGAATTAATAACATGATCATCAAATATGAGTTAACTCAATTCTCACACCTAGACACGGAAGTCATTGGTGAATTATCTCTCAAAATTGATCTTGAAATACAAAGATTTTCCCCATAAAAAGGAAATAATGTATATATGTATGTGTGTGCATGTTTATATACATATATATATATCTCCTTGTGAATTGGGTGAAGGTTTATTTACAGAGCAGATCTGCTTTTTGTTCAAAAATCCATTCACATTTGATTCATGTCCTTGACTGAAAGCTCTACAATGTAACATCACTTAATCCACATCCTTCTCGTGTTTCCTGTTTTCCCTTTCCTAAGCTTTCTGAGCTTTATCTTTGGGGAAGTGCTGTTCTTTTGATCTCAAATGGTTGACTGTCAGGTGTGTGTACCTCTCTAGTGGACTCTCTCCCTTATAGACCTCAAGATCTACAGGGATAAACATTGAGCCATGGCGGTAGATAAAAATGACTATATTTTAAGAAATATGATGAATCTAAATCTTTAAAATATACACCTGATTTTTTAAAATTCATTTTATTGGGGACTCATACAGCACTCATCATAATGTATACATACATACATACATACATACGTTGTGGCAGTAGTTACATCTTTTCTGGGATGGGGTGGGGTTCTTTTTTTTTTTTTTTTGATTTGTGAGTATACCTGATTTTAAAAGCTTATAGTCAACATAGAACATTTTGGAATTTTATGATTAGACAGGGTTGGTTTATCTGTAATCCATAATGTTCACTTAGAAATTTCATCTTGAGCCAGTTGGGGTGCAACAATGAAATATACAACTTTCTTTTAATTCTTAAATGCTTCCTCCTCTCCACTATCATGATCCCAATTCTATCTAACAAATCCAGCTAGACAAGAGGATGTGTACTGGTACAGATATGAACAGGAAACACAGATGATCCCTTCAGAACCAGTGGTGAGAGTGGCGATACTGGGAGAGTGTAAGGAAGGTGGAATACAAAGGGGGAACCAATTACAAGGAACTACATATAATTCCCTCCCTGGGAGACAGACAACAGAAAAATGGGTGAAGGGAGACATCAGACAGTGTCATCGGACAGTGTAAAATATGGCAAAATAATAATAACTTATAAATTATCAATGGCTCATGAGAGTGGGAGGGAGGGTGGGGTGGGGAGAGGGTGGAAATGAGAAGCTGATACCAAGGGCTCAAGTAGAAAGCAAATGTTTTGAGAATGATGATAACTATCCATGGACACAATGGATGGATGTGATAAGATTGTAATAAGAGTTGTACGAACCTCCAATAAAATTATTTTTTAAAAAAGAAAAAAATGTTCATCTTAGTAACAAAAGAAAATCATTGTAGATGTTCCAACTCACCTCTGAAAAACAAAATAGTGCCTCTAAAGAGTGGAGTGTGGGAGGATTTTTATCAGAAGGCATATTATTAATGGTGATTCAATGTCAGTTTGTCTGTAATAAGACAGAGTAAGCAGACAGGGAGGGGGTCGACTGAAGCGGACTGAGAGCCTGTGCTCCAGGGAGGCTCATCTCATGCAGTCAGAGAGAAGTGAAGGGCAAGTGGACCAGGAAACCACACAGGTCAGGCAGGGAAGCAGAGGGGAAACTGGGGGAGATGGGATTCCATCGGTTGGCAAGACAAAGACTCTCTAGGTGCTGGCGACTACAAGTCAGGGAAACGGAAGAAACAAAGAAAAGCTAAGCATAGAGTGCTACACAGAGCCGCTAAAGCAGATGAGAGAAAACCAGAGTGCAGTACACAGACACAGAGACCCACCCTGGGCTTTGACACTGACCGAGCTGATGGAGGAAAGGAGAAATAAAGGACAAGTGAATGCAGGCAGCTGTGCAGTGGGAAGGGAGATCAATACTTAACATATGGCAAAAAGGATGCAAACGCCCATCCTATGCACTACTTGTTCCCTCTTTTGCAACCATTACGAACATAGCTATTAAGACGGCAGTCAAAGAAAAAACTGTCCACATCATTAATACTGAAGTATAAACATATTAATATTGCTCAGTTGTTTTTCACAAAAATCACTGCAAAAATAATTAGTTTTAAACTGCTTCATCTTTAAAAGGAAGAGTTAGTTCAGTAAAAGGAGAGTTGCCACCTTTACTGCCAAATTCCTCGAAGGATTTTTCACAAATTGGTTCAGAAAGCTGTAAAAAACATGGTGGCTATTTTTAATTTTTTTTTTTTAAAGTGAGACTTCTGGAGTGAGCCTACTGAAATTCACTGTGATTACTGGAAAACTGAAATAAAAATCATAGCAGAATATTAGGCCTGAGCAAATATACATAACGAGGACAAATGTTCATGATCTATATAAACGATTATTTCTTTAGATAACCCAAAACAAACTCAGTGTTATCCAATTAAAGAGCCCTTTGAGGATAGGCTGGAACGATCCCTCTGCACTTCTAGACTGGTTCTATAAGGGGATAGAAAGCCTGGTCTCTCTCTGGAGAAGCTGCTGCTGGTTTTGAAGTGCTCATCTTGCTGTTAGTAGGCCAGCTAGTAACCACTAAGGCACCAAGGTTCTATCTTCAATTAGTCATTTCCCCATAGTTCCTGATGCTACCTAACTATTTATAATGAATGATTCACTGAAAATACCAGAGCGTTGGGTGGTCAACTTTTAGAATACTCATCGCTTCCATTAACTAATAATTATAAGGTAGCATGGAACAGTGAACAAGGGGACTCACTGATGAACAAAAGCTACCAGGCCAATTTTACACGAGTGAACAAAAATGCTTGAAAAGTGTTATCTAGTTCATGAAAACATCTCTTAAGGGATTAGGATATATATATATATATCTACTGAGCGGAACGGGAGATGTCACAGTTCATGAACAGCACCTAGATTAAAAATGTGGTACAGGAGCCTATATGTTAATAGGCCTTGAATTTTAAGGCCTGTTTACAAGACAAAGTATAGATTCTCAACTGCCTAATTAATTTGAGCTGTGTCTAAAAACATATTAGACAACTCAACTTGACTACACATTCTGAATGACAGCACATTCTAGAAGCAATTACTGTTGATTTTTCACTGCTATCTTGAGAAGGAAGTGATTATTCACTAACAAAGAAGAGATATAACTCCTTAGTGTCATTTCCTCAAGAGGTATTTTCAGCAATAAAGTGAAGTGAATATTTAGCAAATACTCAGCAAGTTCAGTCAGTGTAAACAGTCAATCTGGATTATTTAAGCAAAGAAAAATTAGGGTTACATTAGTAGGCTGTCTACCATTCAAATTTACCGAGTAATTGCTAACTTTCTATTTACACTTTCTGCTGGGAGACGTGGAGCTTGACAGTTAGGAATATGTTTTCAATGTTCTCCTTCTTTTATTTCCAGTAGACAGGTTCATAAGAATACAGTCATTTTCCAAATTTAATTCTTAACCCTTCAGGCATCTAGTAAGGTGCCCTGGTGATGACAGTGCAAGGCTACCAGCAGCTGCGGCCCAGGAGAAAGATGAGGCCCTGCCCTCGGACACCTTACAGAGCAGCGACTCTCAACTTGTGGGTTGTGACCCCAGTGGGGGTCAAATGGTCCTTTCCCAGGGTCACCTAAGACCGTCAGAAATATGTCTTCGATGGTCTTAGGAACCGAGACACTGCTCCTCTACCCGTTGACACGCAGATACGTCCACATAAGAGTACTCGGTGTGAAGACATGCTACACCATGCTTCCAGACAACATTTCTTTTACTTATCATTACATAGATGTAGTTCACAATATAGAATTACATAGTTTTTGTGATTAATCACGACGCTTTAATGAAAATACACCCTGCATATCACATATTTACATTACAATTCATAACAGTAGCAAAGTGACACTTAGGAATCAGCAATGAAAACAGTTGTATGGCTGGAGGTCACCCCAACATGAGGAGCTGTCTTAAAGGGTCATGGCAGTAGGAAGGTTGAGCACTATGGGGTCCCTGAAGGTTGGAATACCACCAAGGTCAATGGGTTAGTCGGGACCTTTACTATAGTCCCCCGACTCCCTCGCGTGCGCTCTCTCTGATAAGTAAAATATTTAAGGAAGTTCATGGATTGGGATCAGTAAACATTAAGAAGACAGTCCCTGGTGCCTTGAGGTAGCAGCCAACTCTCTCTCTAGTTCTCAGTCTCTCAGCCACGTGGGAGTTAGAAGGTTTATTTTTACCCTAGGCATTTCTTGTTTTCTGCAACTCCATACATAGCACAAGGCATCAAGTGCTGGACTGGCAATGGAAACCCTACAGGCAGGGTTCAATCTCCTGCTGCGAATCTGCATTTCCACCCAGATATACTGAATCAGGCCTTCCAGCTGGACAAGAGCCCTTGACCATTGCTCTAGCCTGCCAGTCTACAAAGCCTCACCTGGGCACTGCGGCCCGACTCAGTCTCCCTGGGGCAAATGGAATCAGCCTGGTTGGTGGGAAGCTCTCCTCACAGCAATGCAAACCCTATGGAGGGCAGATTGATTTCGCACAAGCACAGGGGGGCAAGTTGGCATCTACGTCGTAGCAACAAATAACAACCGTATTAGTCCAAGTGTGAGGTATCCAGATTTGTACCACATATTCTATATATGCTTTGATTTTCTTTAAAGGAAAATCTGCCTCAAGTCATGGCAAGGGAAAAGGACAGTGCAATGGATACAAGTTGTAGGAGGAGACGTGGCGACAGCGGGCGTGCATCTCACCCAACGTTACTGAAGGTGGGTGTTCTATTTTATCATAGAGATGGAAAACCCACCCTCCGTCTGGCAATTGGTGGTGCTGGGAGCTGTGGCCCAGGGGGACAAATCCTGGAAGATAACCCGTGATGAAGAGGTTTCAGTGGAGCTTCTATAGTAAGCACACACACACACACACACACACACACACACACACACAGAGGGGAGAGGGGAGAGAGAGAGAGAGAGAGAGACTGGAGACTGGGCAGTCCACTCCGGAGGGTTTACCGCCACTGAAAACCTTGTGAGTCGCAGTGGAGCGTGGTCAGGTGTAGCGGGAAAATGAGCCCCTCCCGTTGGGAGTCTCTGCCAGTGAGCTGATTCGGACTCAGAGTAGGAAGATACTCAGACGATGGGGGAAGTTCTGCCTCCTCCACTTGGAGCTGACGGGGCCAACAGGAGGTGGGCCTAAACCGCCAGCACCTGAGACGCACAGGTGGAAACCATCCTGCAGATCTGGGGATGCTGAGGAGTCCCTTAACCTGCAGGTCAGCCAGCATGGCGGCCTCAGTCCGTTCACCCTGAAGCATAAACAGGCTTACTGGTCAACCCAGAAGGTTGTGTGAATGCTATAACTTTCTGTATGTGCAACTTGAGGAATTGTGGAATAGTCTTCGTGACTTGTCCGTCACCGTTCTTTATGCACACCTTAAGGACTGGTGATGTTGGCAGGGGGAGGTCAGGTTTCCAACACCCATGGAGTAAGAGACTGCTAGGAGAGAGGAAGGTATAGATTTCGGAGCTGGCTAGGGATGTTGAAATCCAGGAAAACAGATCTCTGATGACAATGGAGCAAATGCTGTCTGTGAGAGCAGGTAGTCAGAAAGGCTAGACTCTAAGTGTAAAGTGACCAGACGACCCGCTTTTTAACAATCTAACAACGTCCCACGGCATTTTGAAATGAAAATAAATACATTACAATGCTGCTTTTGCTTTCTATGAAAATTTTTGTTGCTCCATATGGACCACATTTTTAATCAAGAACCCCCCTCCTCTGCCTAATCAATGGTGTTCAGCCTAAAATCTGGTCTCTTTATATATACTCCAAAGGAGGACTCTCCAGCCACTGCAGCTTTCCAGGGCTGAGAACCTACCATTTCAAAGCTTCCCTTTCACTCACACAGTGCTTTGTCCCCTTCCATGCTTCAGGTATTTTTCTACCTATTCCCACGTGGAGTGTCTCTTTAAAGTATTAAAAACAAAGACAGCTTTTAATAGCTGGGCATCTTCACCTTTCTTGACCACATTTGATTACACATCCATTTTGTCTTCAGTGAGTGTGTCAGGAAGGTGCGTATCATACAATGCCACATTATTAGAACAAACAGTTCTTGTACTAAGATTTAAATAGAAGCCCAAATTCCGTCTGCTTGCTTATACATATATAAACAAGCATACCTATATTTATATGTTTACACACACACACACACATATATATATATATATATATTTCCCTCTTTTCTTTTTTCCTCCAACCCCACGATCATGTTTGCCCATTGCTCACCTCTCTGTAATTCCTCTCACATACAACTTGATTTATCAAAAGTCCAGAAAAGCTATATCCTCCCTTGCCATCAATTTTAGAATGCCCACTCTTCTCCTATACCCATCATTGTTGGCTCCTGGCTCACCTCCCGACCCCCTCCGGTGCCCTCCATAAACTGGCAGATCAGTCTTGGTCTCCCGGTCTCCATAAGATAGGATCCTGCCTATCTTGTATAGATAACCTCCCCCCCCCACCAAGAAACATAGATAGACACAAGAATAACAGCAATCCTGACATAAAGCAGATGAATATCTCTCTGCTAAACATAGAGAAGGACATGTTATAAACCATCACTCCAGTCCCCCTGCCATCCAGAGGTACATATTCCAAGTCCTATTTGCCCGAGCAACTCATCCCCCTTTTCAGTCTTCAGCATTCACGTCCAAAAAACGAGCATCCTAAATGTCCCCACTGTTATTCCTGCAGTCAGGGATGGTGCAGTGTAGTGCATCCCACACCCCAAAGTTATGCTTTATGACATAACCTCTGGGATCTTAAAGGCTTTTAGTTAGACGAGGGTCCATCTAGCAGGGAAGCAATAAAGTCCACATAGAAAAAGCACACCAGCCTGTGTGATCATGAGGTGTTGATGGTAAGAGGTATCAGAAGTTCAAAAAACAAGCAACTAAATAGATGTGAAAGCGTGGATGTGGTGGAGACCCCAAACCCTTCTGTTATAAATATAATTGCACAGTCCCTCTCAGAAGGGTCACATGGGAGGGATGATAAAATCCGCGTGTGGTATACCACTGATGAGCCACATAACTCTCATCCAGTTCTCTTATGCCACCTTCCCTTACTATTATGGTTGGTTTTTATTTGTTTTATCCCATTAATCATGTTAGATTTGTGTATGCTCATTTGCATATTAAAGTAGTTCAGTACATGAAAGCCAAGTTGGATAACCCTTCAGAGACAGTAAAAGGAGCAATGGTTCCTTTAGGGTACAAGAAGAGTTGTGTGTGTGTGTGTGTGTGTGTGTGTGTGTGTGTTTGCATGTGAGTGTGTCTGTGTGTATGGGGGGGCAGGAGCTGATAGCATTGATGACCTCATCATCCTACTGGAGGAGCTCGAGCAACAGAATTGTTTGGGAATGGATACATTAGATTATGTAAGATAAGGTCCCCAAAAATACAACACTATTTTAGGGAAAAATAAAATAATTGGAACCAGTCTGAAAGAGAACTGCGGGCCAGTCAAAACAAGCTGTGCTCAGACTTTTAAGAAGTTAGAAGATCTCAATCTTCTGTAACCTTGTCTGTTTTCAAACATTTATATTTTGCTTTCTTTTGCCCTCAGGGAATGTCTCCTCACCCAGAGTCAAAACTTATATTAGCTCTTTTCGGGGAGCAGAACACCGCACAAGATCATTTCTAATTTTATCTTTTCTGCTACCCCAATGTCTCTTCTGGCTTTATTGTTTCCAGAGTTCTATGTCCTGCTGAACATGTTTCTTTTGTCTATTAGTTTAGTTTTCCTTTGATTTCTTCATTATATCTTCTAGCTCCTTGTGGCCCTATTTTTCTGTGCCATATTTTGTGACCCTTGTCAATGTCATAGGGAAGATAAGAAAATCTGAGTAAATATGTAATTTCTAGTTTATAAAAAGATCTAGAAGCAAGAATAGAAAGAGTATTTCCAAAAATGCTTTTTCACCTCTCCAAAATGAAAATAATCAGCAATAGCTTAAAAATCAATGACAACCATAAATTCTTAAAAAAAAAAAACCACACAACGAAAACCTCAGTTCACCGCCATTGAGTTGAAGCTCAATCTTAACAAGCCTGTAGAACAGGGTCGAAACGTCCCTGAGCGTTTCCAAGGCAGTAACTGCTCATGGGAGGAGAAAGTCTCATCTGTTTCCTGAAGAACAGTTTTGAACTGCTGACCCCGAGGACTGAAGCCCAGTGTGCACCGACTCTGTGATTGTCACGTGCAGTGGTACCCAGTGATAATTTTACATATCGTCCTTCTGGTGAACTGAAAATGTTTTCCAGGCACTGGGGAAAAAAAGCGTCCCTATTACATTTCTATAAGCTATGTCAGACAGGTCTTTATTATTGCCATCTAATAAAAACAAACCCAAACCTACAAATCAATAAATGACCCCCTCCCCACTCAAACTTACTGTCATTGAACTGATTCTGACTCTAAGCAACCCAAGATAGGTTTATAAAAAACAACAGGGGCAGATAGCCGCTTCTTTCTCTGAGGAATGGCTGGCTGGTTCGAACCAACGGTGTGTAGCAGCCAATGTGCCCACCGTGCCCCTGGCACTCTTTTAGTAAATAAGGAGTGCTCTCATTAATTATAATCATCCTCTAGCTAACACTGCACTCTAATTTTACACCACAAATAGAAAGAAATGGGGAACCAACCACTTGACACAGAGTGCAACCCCCTCAAACCCCCACCATTCACGGTATGATAACTGGAGAGTCACGTTGCACTTTCGTAGAAGATGCAGCATTGCCAGCTCTGCTAAGCGTGGGGTTCTCAAGCATTGTAGTTGATTTCAAGCGGAAAAGTAAAACAATACAACTGCAGCCAAAACAATTATGAATGATATGCTAAGTACCATTAAGATTTTTATAGTTGCTTTTTAGATTCTGTATTTGTAGGTAACAATCATTTATAAAGTGAATCGATTTTGAGCCACATCTTTTTGAGGAGACAGTAAAAGGAAACAGATGGAAAGGAGAATTCGGAGAAAGAAGAAGCTTAATTATCTTTTTGTCTGATAAGGGGTACAGCAAAGGCCAAGTTTGGAGTCAGGGAAGAAGGGTAAAGACGAAGTGTCTTAGTGGGGCCTTCTGAGTGGCACAGTGTTTGAAGAGCGGGCCCCCAGAACCACCAGAAATGCCCTGGAAACACAGTCTGGCGCTCTGCTTCTCAAAGTTAACGGCCTCAGACCTCGACGAAGCACACGTAGAGTCACCGCCAGTCAGAATAGACTATCGCAAAGAGCACTGCATACCCAGCAAAAGAGTATGCTGTAAGCCCCGAGCATCAGAGCTCAGAGGAGCCCCACCAAGCTTTATTCTCAAAGCAGATTAAGATTTTTTTTTTCATCTTAAGCTTGAGAGACCACCAGAGTTGAGACTTAAGCACATTGTATCAATTATGTACTAATGTGCAATAAATCACCCCAAACCTTGGCAGCTGAAAACAACAATTTACCATGCATAGTGTCTGTGGGTCAGGAATCTGGGCCTGGTATGGCTGGTGTCTCCAGCTCAGGGTCATTCAAAGACTGCAGTCAGTCGTTGGCAGGGGCTACAGTCCATCTCAAGGTTCAACTGAGAGACGATTGCCTTCCAAGGCTGATGGTATGCATCAGGTTCCTGCTGGCTCTCGGCCAGAGACACTAGTCACGTGCCACATGGGTCTCTTCAGAGAGCAGCTCACACATGGCAGCTGGCTTCCATCAGAGTGAGGAGAGAGAGGACAAGAGCGAGCCCAAGGTCTGCCAACATTCACTCATCTTACCATGCTCCCCATTATTCTGAGGCAGCAGGCATGATAGAGCGGTGGAATGATCTTTTGAACCCTCACTTACGGTTCTTTAGAGGTGACAACACCTAGGGGGAGAGGGCCTGGGGTGCAGTATCTGAGCTAAGTCAGCATTCAACATAGCATGCTATTTCTGCCAGAGATACAGCAGAGTGACCAGTGGCTGCTGTTCTGCTCCCCGGATCCTCAGCTAGCTGCAGGCAAAGCGGTTGTTTCCCCTTCCCCAGACTTTAGGCTCTGCTGGTCAAGAAGTTTTAGTTTCATGGGATGGAATGCTTCCCTCAGACGACGCAGCCATGATTCCACTGAACTGGGAGATGCAAGTGCCACCTTGGCGGTTTGGGTCCCTATCCCTGTGACTCACGGGGGGCAGTGAAGTGAGCTTTTACACGGCTGGTGGGGTGACCATGGTTACCCACGGTGAACTGAGAGGTACAAGGAGGTCAGAAGGACTAGGCAGTGTGCAGGCGATGGAGAAGATCTTTTTAAAGCAGCAGTTCTCAACCTGTGGGTCGCATGCCCTTTGGGGGTTGAATGACCCTCTCCCAGGGGTTGCCAGATTCTAAACAGTAGCAAAATGATAGTTATGAAGTAGCAACGAAAATGATTCGATGGTTGGGGGTCACCACACCATGAGGAACTGTGTGAAAGGGCCTCAGCACGAGGAAGGAGGGGAAACACTCTTTTAATACCTCCTGGGCCTGTGGCGAATGGTGAGAACAGAGGCCGGGTAGAGGAAGAAGGAAGCGAGAAAGTCCAGCTGCAAGATGGGGAGGAGTTCTGGCGGTTCAGTAGTGAAGCACATAGTTGCTAACAGAGAGGTCTGAATTCCGAGCCAACCAGTTGCTCAGTAGTAAACAAAGCCCAATGACTTGCTCTCGTTAGGAACCCTCACGCTCTCCTACAGGCTCACTATGACTTTCCAAGACCCAAAGCTCTCCAACCACCAAGGTCTAGGCAAAATACTTTCGGTAACATTAAAAATGTATGTTCCAGGCTGCAGCAGTCTATAGCAACTCTCAACTCGCAGCATTCACTCTTCTCCGAACACTGAGTTGGTCCTGAATCAAAGGTCAATATCGGTTCCATGAGATCCACATGTCTAACGCAGTCCTTGTCTCAGTCAACCCTTGAGTTGTGTATGTCTTCTCTCTAAATTCTAACAGCAAGCCTCAGATTCCTCTTACATTAATTTTACTATTTCTTCTACTGAGATTATTGGATAAGCATTTGAAACAACTGAAATTTTGATAATGGATGGGAGCCTTCTCAAAAATTCATTTGGTTTTCAAGTCAGAATCGCATACTGGACTCATGAAATAATATTCTACTTTTCATTGGAGTAAGTTTTCACCCAACAAACCAAACAAACCAGACAATCCTCATCAAACACATACCTGCTGAGACCCGAGGGCAGTCGGGCAGCATGGATTCCACTGACGTATCTAATGGTTCTGAGCTGGAGACCCAGTTGCAACAGTTCTGCAAGACAACAGAGACAATTCTCTGTTGAAACAATGTAAACCAAGCCCAAATTGTTAGACCGCGGAAATCAATGTATCCGATACGATCAACTAGTGTACATGCACTTTAATTTTCTAAGGAGAACACTCCTGACCAACACCACTGCACAAAAAGCTTCATCTTTTATAATTCAGCCAATCATCTGCGCTCACAGGAGGAAGAAGTAACTTTCTGTAGGCTGTTCTGTATATTTCTAACTAAAAAAAATTAGACAAAGAGTACTATATTCGAACAAAAAGCAATTGACCACAAGAAATATTAATTTAATCATGTGGCAGAATAACACTTTAAAACTATATGCATGTGCCATACTAGAAATAAATTTTGCATTTATCCCTCAGAAATTAGTCCATGTAATCACATTGTTCCTTAGCTTTTATTAAACCTTGTATAATGAAGGCCATAGCAAAACAGCTCAAGAGAAACACAACCTGGTGAATCGTAGCTCTGTTTGTGAGGACACAAAGCCTTCCTTCCACGTTAAAGACCAAGCTCTATGGCGATGACGATTTACCACTCAGATGATGGGAAAAAAAGCTGTATTCCTTCTGTACATTTTAAGTCTGTGTTTGAAGTCTGGCTTTTGAAATTGTGGTTAACTTCATAAATATATATGATAATTTCTCAATGCATGTACACACACACACACACACACACTCTCTCTCTCTCTCTCTCTCTCTCTAAATTTCCAGCCAGATTTTTCAAAAAGAAATCATCCCATCAATCATGTTAGAAAAAATCGTCAATTGCTATTCTGGTAAACAAGCATGTATTGTGTATTTTTAGATGCTTGCTGCTCTGGTTGTGCACCATGGAATCCGGCCGGACTGTGGAAAGATCCTTGACTGGTAGATCAAGTGTCTTATTGTATTCCCTTAATTCATTCTGTCTGGAAGAAGATGTCAGCTGTGTTGCAGTGAGGAGAGAATTTCAAAGGCCCCAGTCCCCACCAATAAAGGCCGAGGAATGGCTTTTGAATAGATTTTTCAAGGCAACCCTACTGTTCTGGGACCAGGCAGAGCAGGAATAACATAAAGGAAGAGTTGCTGTATGAGATTAGAAAGTGAAGTTCACAAAGCAGGGCCGATTTCTGTAAGAAACAGTAGATCAATGAAACTATTGAACTGTGTGGAGAAGCAAAAAAAACAACATGAAAACAAACACAACATCTAGTAATGTTCTTAAATGCTTTCTCTCGTTTTACATTTAAAATAGATGAAATATTAGTATTTTCATGTGTTACAAAAGCTTGACGGTTTAAAGTGGATACATATTCTATAACGTGCACTCCTAATCTTAATTAGCAGCTGAATGCAAAATTACACAATGTAAGAGAGCAGAAATTATAAAAGAAGTAGGGCTTTAGAAGATATTTCATACATTTAAAATAAGTAAAATTAATATTACTATTGATAGAATACCACATCAGAGAGTTTCAGATAATGCAGAAGATTAGCACACAATTAGCCAGCTTTTATATACAATGTGACACTTGCTTGTAAGAAATAAGTATTCTCCAAAGCAGTGTCAAGATATGTAAATGGATGATTTGTTTTATCATTCTTCACAGCCCCTAATAAATTCAAGAAATCATGACTTCTATAGGTACTAAAAATAGGTTCCCAATGATACAGGGAGATAGCTTCAATGAAGAATGACTCCCTTTCTCTCTCTTTTTCTTAAACAATTCAGTCTTTTCAATGACAGCAATTAGCACTACAGACAGACTGGCAGCGATTAGGTATATATGTTAATTATTATTCATCCTACTAGTACCTCCAAATCTGATGAAAGTCAGCTATTATCCAGGTGATATGTCAGTCTTAATACTGTTCACCCACACTTCACATATGTAAAACTATGTCTTACCGGATATTTCTATTAGTAATAAAACAGAGGCTATTGGGTTGATAGAAGCTGGGAAAAACCTAGGTGGCAAATAACAAGTGCAGAAACAATACTGCAGCATGCAGATGATTAATTACACTCTTACTTTAAAAGGCTAAGCAAAGGGAACTCTCTTCATGTCACCTGTAGGCGAAGCATTTAAGGCAAAATAAAGATAGAAATTTAATGATGATGAGATTTTGATTTTGATTGGGGTTATGCTTGACTCGCCAATAAAAAACAGGTAGAAGAAAAATACCCTATAGTTAAACTCAGTATATCTAGAAGTTGTCTAGAGAGACAAAGTGCTTCTGTGGAATTTTGATGGTTTGATACTAAAACAAACAAACAAACAATAAAACAAAACAAATGCCTAAATTTTTTTTGAAAGTATAAAAATATAGGTATGTGCGTACACATGTATGAGTGTGTATTTTCACCTCACTGGGCAAAGCAAAATAAAAATATGTCTGCCATGTGATAGTGTATAATGAAATAAAACAATATAAATATGACGAAAAATTATATGCAAAGAAATAAATGCTTATTCTAGTCTTATTTCAATGTCTCGATTTGGGGCCTTCACCCCAGTTCTTGAAGTCCAAGTTCATGATGAGCTGTGTTTGTAAGCAGCCCCTCAGAAAGCCCTTCATCACCTCGAATGTGGAGCAGGGCCTGGAGATTGCACCCGTCAGTGAGTGCCCTGAGCAAGCAACCAGGCGTGCCCTGGACAAGAAGCACCGAGGGAGCCATCCATCCTTCAGCCTCAAAGGCAGTCCCTCTCCTCTCAGTCCTGGACCAGAGCTATAATATTGGGAAAAGTCACATCACTAGAATTTCTCTGGGTCTTTGGGAAAAGTAGAAAACTAAAGATAATGCAACAACGCTTTTCTTAAATTAAGTGTATTTAGTATACACATCTGAAACACTGAGATTGTGACCTTACCAGGATTTTGTGACTGTAAGTGTTCCTTCCTGTGAAATCTCAATGCTGAGTGAAGCCCTCAGGCATTTGAACCTGGGTTTGTGAATATCTGAGTAAGCACAAAATGAATCTAAACTTTTTATTTTTATTTTTTTAAAAAACAAGACTAGAATTGAGTGCAATACACAGAAAACTAGGTGGCAACCCTTTTTTGCACAAAAGATTTGGGGCTCCGTGAAAATGTTCACTGCCCTAAGTTTGGCTTTCTATTAATTTTTACTACATTTGTCTAAGTTGCAAATCATCCTTGCATCAGGGGATGGCTTTAATGGGGCAGTCTCTGTTTCCTCACGCAACGACCATTACAGTTCACCAGATTGCGTTTCAGAGCTGCATGGAGGTAGGCAGACGTGAACGCCTACATCGAAACTGATTGGAGACTTTCACAGGCCAGAGTTATGTCAGGAAAGGATTTTCATTCACTTAGGACCCTATGAAGGAATGAATAAACAATTTGTACCATTGTGCAACATTCAAATTTTAAAGCACTGTTTGGTGAAAGAATGGAGCCAATTTTCAATAGAACAAGACACTGTGACGTGGATAGTGTTCCAAGGTAGCTATGGTGTTTTTCCAGTTTTTGAGCTGATTCCAAGTGAGATTGGGATAGGAGATGGTAGAAGAAGCAGTATGATCAGCCTATACCACTATACCCTTATCCTACCATCCCTGTGCAAGACAAGAAACCCTTTCTCATGCAAGCCTATTTGCTCTTGGGGGGTTCTTGTGGAATGACAATAAGAGGGAAGGGGGAGGGAAGTTTCGTCATGAGTGCTGGGGAATCTGAACACTATCTTTCCAATCCACACTGAATTAGATTTAGAAATCTCTCCCAGGAGGTTGCACACAGGTGAGTCACTGCCAGGTGGCCTACTAAAGACTTTACATTCTCCTTTCTTTATCTCTCTATTCTTTCTTTCCCCCTCACTTCCTACCCCACTATTATGTTTACCCATCATTCACCTCTCAGTAATTCCTCTCATATGCAATTCGATTGATCAAACATGACCAGAAAAGTTACACTCTCCTGACTACCAATTTTAGCACACTTATTATTCATGTGTACCCATCACTGTTAGCTCCCTTCCCCCCCAGTAGTCTAGTCTATGGCTCTATCTTCCTTCCCTACCCTTTGAGTATTTGAAGCCATGTGTTCTTGGTTGTCCCCTTTGATTTTCACAATACAGTTCATGAAAGAAATGGAATAGGAATGATCATCTCTACTTTGAAATAATATAACAGGCCCTGGAAGACAGTGCAGCTGGACTAAGATTGGAAGATGTAGCGGCTTGACCAACCATACCTGGTATGTGGTCAAAGTCACTGCTATTGAGTCACTTCTCACTTGCAGCAGCCTCTAGGACAGAGCAGAGCTGCTCCTTTGAGATTCTGAGGCTGTACATGGGTGGGCCACTGTACAAATTTCTGCAGATGCAGAAAGTTTCCCCTGTTTTCTGCACAACAGTGGCGACACTGAATTGTGTAAACTAGTTTACCACTAGAGGTCCTTGCATGGTAGCTTCTTCACTATTGATTTATCTAGCAAGTGAATGAAAGGACGCCTGGTGGCACAATGGCTTGGCGCCCGACGGCTTAACGAGAGGTTGCAGGTTCAAATCTACCAGTCACTCCAAGAGCGAAAAGACCTGGCAACCTGCTCCCATAAAGACTACCCAGTGGGCAACTCGATGGGGCTGCTCCATTCTGCCCTAGAGGGTGGCTGTGAGTCACTCCTTGTGCTGCATGACAATCCATACTTCATAAGTGCTTCCCCATTGAAAGTCATCTGACTATGCAAATAATCAAGCTACCCATGGGAAAATAGATTTTCTATGCGTTAGATTATTTGGGTGTGAAAAGGTAACAGAAATAATAGTTGTGGCATAGCGAATCTCTTTAAAGTACCAAGAACAGGACTACGTTTTTTACGCATCTGAAAAAAAAAACCCAGTGCATTTATAAATTTTTATAAGAACTATGCTCACAAAAAATAAATAATGTGCAAGGAAAAAATTAATGGCAGCTTTGGCAAAGTTCAGGAAAATTCAACTAGTGACTGTTTCAAGCAGAGGGTAAAAAAAGGACAAATAATATATTACGCTTTTTTGAATGGGACAAATAATCATCTTAGCTATAAAAATTGATTATTTTCCATTTGAATGAACCTTACATAAAGAACTCAAAAGTGGTTTTTTTAAAAAAGATAACTGAGGCTGTTTGCATGTTAGGAGAAAGAGCTGAATTTTATCTCAGCTATGTGTGGGAAAGGGCCACTAACAGCTCATTTATGAACCTTATCGTATAGATGACGTTGGGAGGTATGTTCATATTCACTTGGGCAGAAAAACAGAATTTCAAAGTATAGGCAAGAAAACAAACTTTCTGTTAAAAAGTTCAGGCCTGTGGAAAAGATAATTAAGGATGGAGATGCCCTAGGAAAGGAGGAATATTAAAAAGAACGCGGGCAGAAAACTCTTGGGTGTTAGAATCAATGAAGGAGAGAAGACCCCCTCCCCAGTACACCTTGATAGGTTTTATGTCATAATGAGGGAGGGAATACAAATATTCTGGACTAGGTCAGAATGAAAAATGATTTCTCTAAGAGAGACTAGCAACCACAGGTCCTAACAGATTAGGGGAGATTATGCTAACATTCTGTAATTATACAGCATTATCCTTCCATCGATTCAGTCATTGCCTGAGTGAAATGCCTGGGCCTTCCATTACTAAAAACTGGGAGGAATCTAGGTAGCATGGCTAGCTCCTTGAAATGAATGCTTACGTATCTACTTCGTGAAACAATGATTACTGGATGGGTTGACTGATGGCAATTATTTATAATATCAGAATGGTAAAGGAAATTTTAAAAAAGAAAATTTATACTAGATATTTTATTAAGGGAAGGAAAGAGATAATGGACCAAATGTTGAAAAAACTGAAAAAAAAAATCCAAACCAAAACCCAACCTCAAAAAACAAAGTGGGCATGTTCGAAATGTCCTTATGAGTTTTCAGTTTCTGAATCGTCAAGAAGTGTGAAAAGGCTTCCTAGCCGGAGGCTGGAGCACGGCCAGCCTGGGGGTTCTCCCAGCTCAAGGCTCGGGCTCAACCTGATTTCAGCTTTTTGTGTTCCTCCCCCTACTGGCAGCAGTGAGCCAACCCACTGAGGAGCGGCACACACTGTCAGCAGGCCAAGAGAAAAGGACAGGATGGCGTGTGTATAAGCTTCTTTTTGTAATTAAGCAGCACCAAGGCTAAATAGCTGGTGGAAACATTAAACATCAGGGAATAAAAATCTAACACGGAGACTTTTTTTTTTTTAGCCAAAGCTCCTACCGTATATGAAATGCATGCATAATATTCTGTAACAACGGGGAAAGAAAGGCTTTCAAAAATAGTCCTTCAGAAGGATTTTCTATTATTATTTCAATCATGTCCAGTCTTTTCTTTTCCCTCTAAATGTTCTGCCTCTAGAAAGGGAGAATGGGGGTGGGAGGGGCTATCAGCTGGTGGGGACTCAAGACATAAAGGCTCATACCTATTCATCTCAGCATTAAAAAAATCCAGTCTCACCTCTCTCATCCATTCTCGGATCGTTTTGCCAGCTTCTTGATGCCACACATTGTGAACGGAATCCGTCAATGCCACAGCAGTTACCTTACTTTTTACATCAGCTTCTCGTTGAATCATCTGTTTCAAAAAAGAAAGAAAGAAAATATTGGCTATGAGTGGATATGTGCCTATCTGTATTTTCCCCCTACTGGCTGCAGCCTACTCAGGCATAGGTAATAATAATATTATACCAAAAATGAAAGCGCAATATGCAACTCTGGTTCAAAGGTACTCTTTTCTATATGGAAAACATGCCCTATTCTTACCCAGAGATGTGGAAAGGCCTAATATTTTCCTTTAAAAAGATGCTATGTAAGTCTTAGAACTTTTCAGCTCTATTATTTTTCTATATGGTTTGACCATTTAAGGATTAAAGGGATCACAGGGGAAAACACGGAGGATCCTGGAGTGTTTCTTTTACAAGTTTGTTCCATCACTTCCTATTTCAATGTTTGTGTTAGTCCAGGTAGACTAGAGAAACAATTTATAGACACACACATTGATATAAGGGTACGGTTTATATACAAGAGAAATAGGACATTAAGAAAGCATCCCAATCCAGTCCAGTTCAAAGTCATATGTCTGATATTAGCACATATGCCCAACACCAGTCTATAAAGTCTCCTTCTGATTCCACGAAGTCACAGGCCAGTGGGCGCAGAGTCCTGGCATTGGCAGGGGTTTCCCCGCTTCCAGGGCTCAGGGTCCATCAACAGCATCCAGTGGTGGTAGAAGCAACTCAGTGCTGGCAGGGCTCTCCATGTGGCTTCTCCAGCTTCAGAGGTCTGGTTCCATCATGGTAAGGCCGTGTGGCTTCTCTTCTGGCTCCTCCAGATCCTGGGACGCTGCCATCTTGTCTTGCCTGTAGTTTGTCGTCTCTCAGACTAACTCCCAACAATTGGAGAGGTAGTTTCTCATCTCCATGAGGGAAATATCGCGACATTTCTCAGAAGTCTCAGGACAAAGCCATGCCCACACAGAGGCCTCATTGGCTACTCAATGGCTATCTCCAGATTAACAGACTAGACTCCACCCTTACATCTCAATCATGAAATTAACATAAACACATGACCGCCACAGTGCTTCAGGGAAGTTAGGACCCGGGGGGTTCAATGTGAGCGACTTAGGACTGGCTTCTGCTGACCCTCAGAACACAGCACACTACTAAAGGAAGACATATGGCGTTGACTTCACCAACTGAGCTGGCCTACTCCTCACCATGCTTGCGCTCATTTCTTGGTGTTTTCGATGTCTTCGAAGAGCTTTCTCTTCACCTTCATGATCATTTTGCTTTCTATTATATGTATTTATGTCAGTAAGTGATTGCCTTTTAATTTCTTTCTACAGAATGTTGTTTCTATAAAATTAAATGATTTCTCTTTTAAAAAGATAAAGAAAAGAAGTAGCTTGACTTGAACATACTAAAGAATTCATTAGTGGCCTGAGAGATAAAGCCATTGAAAGGAAAGGGTTCTGTATCAGAAGAATAGATAAGCATTTTAATCTACCGAGTAACCCGGTGACCCAAATGTAAGAAATCTTACAATAACATTACAGAAAAACACAATAAATAGCATTCTGGAATTTCACAGTAACACAATAACATCCTACTTGTTTACATCAGACAGCTTTTTTTCTAAATTCTATCAAAGAAAAAGAGCAATTTCTCTATCATTTGTTATTCACGTCTATAAATTGTCTTATCAAAAATATACTTTTGTGCTTTACAAAGGTTTGTGAAAGCTGATATTATAGATACCACCGCAAGCCATGCGTCTCACACCAAAAGATGCCTGTTGGCATTCTGAATTAAACATTTCTCTCTCTTTCTCAAATTTCTTTAAATCCTGCATATGTATGTCCCTTATCATGGAACTAGTGCTGTCCCTGGGGTTGGCATCATCATTGCAGAAACTTATGCTGTCACTCCCTCCTTCTGGCCCAGACTCTATAGCATTCTAAGTAATGCTTACTATCAATTTTGGTAATGTAACTATAAACAGCTTAAATGAAATATTCCTTAGATTAACATGATTACTAACAAAATTACTTTGCAAAAATCTTTCTACATTGACATACAATATCATTTGTGACTAAGGTGCAACTTTTTAAAAATTTTTCTCCTTTTTCTCTAATTACTACTCAATTCTCTAAAAGAATTTTGATATTGGTTCATAAATACTAATTACCAAGTCTTATAGCTACAACAGCAGAAAATGTGACAAAATCAGCGGCTAGAAAAACACCACCAATATGGAAAACTGAATTGTGCACTTGTAAACTGAATTGTGCACTTGTACAGTGTACATGTGCATACAGAAGGAATCCTATGCTTCAGAGGACCAAGGAAATTGTGTAATAACTACGGCTCTGCCCAGAGTCCATCAGAAGATTCCCAAGGTCACTTAGCATAGGGCTGAATTGTAACTAACCACAGGGGTATTATTATTATTATTTTGGGGGTAGAAAATAATAAATTTTTGCCGAAAGAGTATACAAAACTTTTATAGACAGTCACTTTGGGACCCATGCTGACAGTGTAACCTGATGCAGTGTGTGCCTCTTGTACTCTCCTGGATGCTACTGCATTCACATCTGGGCACCTCGAGGGCCTTAGGTTCACTGCTGATACCGCCTCAGCAGCATTTCTGCAACTGAACCCTTTGTGCCCCATGTTTTCAGCTTAAAAAACGCTGAAATCTTAAAATCAATTTTAGTTAACAGCATTAAAATATTACTGCAGAACTTTACCATGTAATACCACAATAGCCTCAAATGCAAAAAAGAAAAGGTCCAACTCAGAAGTTCACCTTGATTATCAAGTAGTATGTTACTTATAGATTTTATTTAAAAAAAGATGCTTATTGGATCGCATTGGCACTAGAATATAACACTTTAAGCCAACACTAAATAATATTTCCTCAACAGTGAATCTGTCTGGGTCATGAATCATTTCTGTGTCCTTACTCTGACTTTCTAAATAGCGATGTGTTTTGAGATCTACACCAGTGGTTCTCCACCTGCCTCATGCAGCAACCCTTTAATGCAGTTCTTCATGTTGTGGTGACCCCCAACCATAAAATTATTTTTGTTGCTACTTCATAACTGTAATTTTGCGACTGTCATGAATCATAATATAAATATCTGATGTGCAGGGTATATTTTCAATGTTACAAATTGAACATCATTAAGCATAGTGATAAATAAAACATAATATGCAATTATATATTGTAAAATATTTATTTCTAATTACAAATAAATGAAATTTTGTCTTGAAGCACGGTATAGCATGGGTAACTGTCATCATGCCGGGCACTCATATGTGGGCAGACATGCCTACAGACGGATAGAGAAGCAGTGTCTCGGGTCCCAGCAAAACAGCGTCTGTACCCATGTAGAATAAATAGGCCTGATTACTTCATAAAGCCTCAAAACTCTGAGATAGAGAGAAATCCAGATCACCAAAGTCCTACATGCCAATTTAAGTGGGGAACAGCAAAACCAAGCCCGCCTAACTGCCAGCCAGGCCACTCAGGCTCAGAGTGACCCTGAAGGGCAGACTTCCGGAGAGGTGTCCCAGGTTGTAAACCTTCGTGGACACAGACGCCACATCTTTTTTCCCTTGGCATGTGTGGGGGCTTGAGATGACCCACCTTTTGGGGACTGGCTGAGTGCTGAGCCATCGATAAACTGAGCTCCTGAAAATTATCGTTACAGTTCTGAGATAAATGTCGAAGGTAAGGGGGAAATCTTTTTTTTTTTAAAGTCATATTGATGACTTAAGAATACAAAACAATTGATCTGGCCATGGGGTGCTTTCGTTTCCTCTTAGTTCTTCTCAAATCTTTCTCGAGCTCTCACTTTATCGCCAACATAAGGAACCTAGTCTTTCCTTCTCTGTGCTGCTGGGGAGAGGAGTGGCGGATCCGAATCTGAAGGGAACAGACATGATGGGATTTTATTTTAGAATAGTCTTTCGCAGACTGAGAAGTCCTCAAATATCAAATTCCTCAAAAAAGATTATAAATATATAGCACTATATGCATGTCCATCTTATCTAATTTTCTGATGAGGTTGAAATCGACGGGGAGAAAAACCTTTGTATTTTAGAATAAAATCATTTTTATTTCATCGTATACATAGGATGCATTCCCTCCCCGATAATGTGACCCGCCAGGTAAACATATCGCAGTGTTGTACTATACTGTGGCAGGACGGTAGCCAGAGAGCACTCACGAGTGGGACAGCGCCAGCAGTCACTCCTTTTTTTTTTTTAAATCACTTTATTGGGGGCTCATAAAACTCTTATCACCACCATACATCCATTGTATGCCAAGCACATACATACCTGTTGCCATCATCATTCTCAAAACATTTACTTTCTATTTCAGCCCTTGGTAGTAGCTCTTCATTTTTCCCCCTCCTTCCCTGTTCACCCTCCCTCGTAAAGCCTTGATAATTTATAATTATTATTTTGTCCTGTCTGATGCCTCCCTTCACCCACTTCACTGTTGTCCATACCCCAGGGAGGAGGTTATAGGTAGAACCTTATAATCGGTTCACCCTTTCTACCCCACCTTCCCTCCACCTTCCTAGTGTCGCCACTCTCACCACTGGTCCTACAGGGATCATCTGCCCTGAATTCCCTATGTTTCTGGGTCCTATCTGTACCAGTGTATATCCCCTGGTCTGCTGGTTTTATAAGGTAGGACTGGGATCATGATAGTGGGGGGAAGGAAGCACTGAAGAACTAGAGGGAAGTTATGTTTCATCATTGCTACATTGTACCTGGAATGGTTGTCTTCTACCCATGACCCTCCTGTAAGGGGATGTCCCATTACCTACAGATGGGCTTTGGGTCCCCAATCTGTACTCCCCCTCATTTATAATGATATGATTTTCAGTTCTTTGATGCCGGATACCTGATCCCTTCAACACCTCATGATTACAAAGACTGGTGTGCTTCTTCCATAGGGGGTTTGTTGCTTCTGAGTTAGATGGCAGCTTGTTTACCTTCAAGCCTTTAAGATCCCAAATACTATATCTTTTGATAGCTGGGCACCATCAGCTCTCTTTACCACATTTACTTATGTTCACGTTTGTCTTCAGCAATCATTTCAGGAAGGTGAGCATCATGGAATGGCAATTTAATAAAACAAAGTGTTCTTGCATTGAGGGAATACTTGAGTGGAGACCCAATGTTCATCTGCTGCCTTAACACTAACCTTACAAGTAGATGCATGTAGAGCTATTTCCCCATTGTCATATTTAAATATTTTTACTTATATACATGCCTGTATTTAGATTTCTAAAAAATGTCCTTTGCCTCCTACTTCTTTCCTCTATTTCCTTTGACTTTCCTCTTGTCCCATTATCATGTTCAGCCTTCATTTAGGCTTCAGTAATTTCTGTCAATTACATTACAATTGATCAATCCCATGCAGGCCTTCACACCTTCCCTGCCATTGATTTTGCTTCACGTGCTGTTCTCTTGTCCCTAGGTTGGTCAACGCCATGTCCTTTCCCCCACCTCCTATGTCCTCCCAGAACCATAAGTCCCACTCTTTTCTCCTTCAGACTCTTCATCCAGCCTATCTTATCTAGATAGACCTGCAGAGATAATAATATGCACAAAAGCCCCAGAACATGGCAAAAGACTCGACGAAAGAAAGCAAAACAATGAGAACAACAAAAAAAAATGAGAAAAAATCATAAAAATGAAAAACCTGTAAATAATTCAAGGTCTATTTGTTGACCTTGTCCTCCAGTTGAGTCTGACGGAGTGCCATGCCCTGTTCCCAAAGTCTACCCTGGCACTCCCTCGGGACCTCCATGCTTTGCTTCCTACGCTGCTTTGCTGCACATCCTTAGTGTTTTGCCTCGGTGTGGTGGGGTCACACCGGGGGCCATCTCAACACTGTGTCTCCAGTATTGTCCCCCGTAGAGCCTTGGGTCAGCAAGGGATGTCATGTCTCATAGTGGGGCGGCGATACGTTCCTCTCTGTGCCTTGGCTGTTCTGAGTAGGGATATCATCCTCAAGGCTTGGTGGGCCAGGATGTGCTCCACTCTCTCTTTCTCCCCCTTCATTAGCTCCCATGTCCTCTGGTCGGTCATGTCCCTCTCCCCAAGCTGCAGTTTCAGTGCTGTCCTCGAAAGTAAATTCTTCTTGGGGGAAGGGGTTGCCATCCACATAGTTGGGATTAGGGCCGGGTCCTCAGACCCCTCCACTGGCTACCATGCCGTAATGCTGCATTCACATGGAACACGGTTTAAGTTTGGTCTCTCTTTCCCAGTCCTTTGACACCCTCCATGTGTGTTCCAAGGGAATCTCCCACAAGACTCTCTGGAAGTCTTTTCTGCCGACTTATTTCACAAAGCTTGCTCCAAGGCCTCCAAAAGATGTACAAGCTACTACTATACTTAAAACTACCTGGTCAAATCCCAAGGTCACATGCCACCCTAAAATTTCCTTGATATTTTACTTTTTGCCTGTTGTAATCCTCCCCACCACCTACCATGTAGTTTCCTGTAAGCTATTTTATGCGAAGAACAACTTGAAGAGTTCTTTTCAAACTAAATTAAGTATAAAAAAAGAGACCATTATCCATTTGTTCTAGCTAAGAAGACAAGCACCTGGAGGCGAGGAAACGTGGCTGGTGTGGGGATGCTCTACACTGAAGTCTTTGAAAGTGGTTTCATACCTCTAGTTCCGTGCGCTGGGCTCTGGGAAATTAACAACCTGATTTAACAGTGAGAACATAAAGGAAAAGTAGATCCAGAATTGGTTTCGCTTCTCCCACATGGAAAAGAAAAGAGGGTAATTTCATTTTCCCAAAACTGTGAACCAATACTTACGGCATTTAGCCTGAATACTTCCTATCTTAGAGTCCAAGGGGACTGGCCCCCTGAGGGGTGTGTGGGGTTGGGAGGAAGGGTTTGTGCATTTGTATGCATGCCCTTCATGATATTTGTATATATAACACATTCTAAAGAGGTTTTTAGGGGAAATGTTTGAATCTCTTCCATCAGCAAAAGCCATTCCCTTGTTTTTACCTTTAGACACGTGTTGTACATATGCATGCTGAGGGTTACAGAGAGTGAATCACTTGTCCAGGAAAGAATATTCTAGAAGAAAATCAAACAATGTATGTCTCCTACAGTTTGGGATCTGACACTAGTATACATTTATAAATTCGAGGTTCATTACTACTGCATGAGCATGAATGAATCATCACTCTGTCTAATAGAACAGCTGAGGTTTGAGAAGCTTTTAATAATAAAAAAAATTAAACCTACCTCTCTATATAAATAGATTAGCTCCCTCTAGAGCTCCTTGAGTTAAGATTTCAGATTAAGTTGTTTCAGAGGTTTTCGAAGTATGAAAAGCTATCGCAGTTTATACTTTCATTATGCAGATTATAATTACCCTTAGTGCTTCTACTTGACTGTCATCTTTATGTGGTTTGGTAAACTGTGGTAGTTTACCGCAAACCTTTCCTATCCCTTTACATTTCTGGCTGCGCATCCTCTAGTGTGCAGCGTGCTGCCCGGTGATAGCAGCCCCACGGGGTTAACAGTCTGCCCCGTGCCAAGAGGACTAATCAGAAGAGACTGGCTTTGGCAGAGTCTTTTCTGTTAACGTCAGGCTTCCTCCTGACCATTTTTTTATACAAGTCTATCCCAATTGAATGCTATTCATGAAACAAATGTCATTTTTGGCGTCACAGAAAAGCTTGGTACTGTTATCCAACGATCTTGAAATGTCTCTAGTGATTATAAAGAAAAACACACACTTTGGTAGATGAACTTGCCCAGCGTGAAATTCAGGCAAAGACATTCAGGTCTTCCCTACTATCCATAGTTCACACATCTAACGTGCATTGACTTTTTTTTTCTTTCCCTCCTTCAAAGTAGGTGTAATGAAACCAAAGCAGTCCTCATAAGTGGTACAGTGTCAAGCTCACAGACTTTGAGGCCAGGTTCAAATCCCTACTCTGCAACTTCAGGTAAATAAATGACCAAACTCACTACCATCAGGCTGATGTCAACTCCTAGCCACCCTGTAGGACAGGATAGAAGGAAGTGTCCCTGTGGATTTCTGAGACAGTCCTTAGTCACCTGGTGGTGGAGTGGCTACAAGCTGGTGTTTTATTTGTAAGGTCAACAGTTTGAAACCACCAGCCACTTCTTCGGAAAATGAGGGGACTTTTAACTTCCCAAAAGAATTATGACATGATGGCAATGAGGGCTTTGTTGTTTCTTTTGTTTTTAATTTTTATCTCTGTAGTTCTGGTTTTTCCTAAGGAAAATGACATCTTGAATAAAACTGTTCCAACTTGTTTTGTACCTTAGATTTATTTGGGGCAAAAGAGAGGCAATGAATACACCCAAAGCAATTAGCATAGCCTGGGACTCAGAACACAATCATACTAGTTGGTTCCACAAAAACATGCACCGTAACATGCTCAATCCAGAAATAAATGAGTGCATTCTCCTCACTCAATTCAGCAGGAGTCAATGGGAGCTGGAATTATGAACAACAAATATTGTTTTCCGAGTCACAGGTCCACAGTGGAAGAGCTCATGAAGGGTAACATTTATCCTTCTGTCATTGCCTGGCTGCGAGGTAGGCAGACTCTGGGTCTGTTTACAATTCTGCAGTGAGAAGACGAAGCCAGTCTGGTATACTGAGTAGTCCAGCAGAGGGGTGGGAGACTCAGTATGTACAAGGTCCACTCTCCCCCCGCCCCCCACTGCGCCCATTCGGAATTCCCTGCTCAGTCAAGAAAGCCCCATTCACTGCTCTTTTTCCTCCATACAGGGAGGAGATTTGACTACACAGAAATAAGTTCCCAGAGATATAAAGTCTGTCCAGAGGAAGGCAGTGTAGTATTATAGTTAAAAGCATGTATGGAGGCTTTGGAATCAGATGTACTGAGAATTTTAATTTGAATAATTAGAAGATGACTAAAAGAGGAGAGTAGCAGGATTTGTTACCTTCCAGTAGAGCAGACACGCAGTAAACCTGTGTAAGCGTGTTGGCATAGTACATGGAGAACAGTAAGAAGTCAATAGTGTCAGCCCGTGTCATTTCTAAGTTCTAAAGTATACTTGCTCTGAGGTGTGGGGTCTCTGGACTCTTTCGTAACATTAGCATTCACAATGATGCATGGCAATCGTGGCATGTCACCTGGAGAACAACTGCCCATCTGGACCACCACTTCTTTTTAAAAATCATTTTATTGAGGGCTCGTACAACTCTGATAACAATCCATACATGCATTCATTATGCCAAGCACATTTGTACATTTGTTGCCATCCTCATTCTCAAAACATTTTCTTTTTACTCAAGTCCTTGATATCAGCTTCTCATTTTTCTCCAACCTCCCTGCATGCCCCCCTCACAAATTCTTGATAATTTATAAATTATTTTTATTTTGCCATGTCTTACACTATCTAGCGTCCCTCTCCACCCACTTTTCTGTTGCCCATCCCCCAGGGAGGGATAATATGTAGATCCTTGTAATTGGTTTCCCCTTTCTAACCCACCTTCCCTTTGCCTTCTTGGTGTCACTATTGTCATTATTGATCCTGAGGGGTTTATCTGTCCTGGATTCCCTGTGTGCCCAGCTCTTATCTGTAACAGTGTACATCCTCTAGTCTAGATGGTTTTGTAAGGTAGAATTGGGATCATGATAGTGGAGGGGGGTCTTAAAGAACTAGAGGAAAGTTGTATGTTTCATCACTGGTACACTGCACCCTGACTGGCTCATCTCCTCCCTGCAAGTCTATCTAGCTAGGTAAGATAGGCTGGATACGCTGACTGGAGAAGAAAACAGCGGGAGGGACAGTTGGGAAGGGGTGTAATAATTCAAAAGGGGGAGGCTGGGAAAAGGAAGGGGATGTCCAGTTGTCTACAAATGGGCTTTGGGATTCCATGTCGTGCTCCTTCTCATTCACAATGATACAGCTTTTTGTTCTCTGATGCCTGATACCTGATCCTATCGATCCCATGGTCACACAGACTGGTGTGCTAACTCCATGTGGGCTTTGTTGCTTCTCAACTAGATGGCCACTTGTTTATCTTCAAGCCTTTAAGACCTCTGATGCTATATCTTTTGGTAGCCAGGTACCATAGCTTTCTTCACCACATTTACTTATGCACCAGTTTTGTCTTCAGGGAGGACTTCTCTCCCTCCTCCTCCCTAATGGTTGGTTCTGTTTTCTTCTCCAGTCTGCTTATCCAGCCTATCTTATATAGATAGTCATGCAAAGATAATAATATGGCAAAAAAAAAAAAAAAAAGACAGAGCAAAACAAAGCAATGAAAGAAAATAAAACAACCAAAAAACCCATGAACAACAACAACAACAGCAACAACAAAAAGCCTGTAAATAGCTCAAGGTCTGTTTGTTGACCTTGAGGAATGATTTCATGCCCCGGCCCCCAAAGTCTAATTTTGGTATTTCCTTGCTCTGCTCCCCATGCTGTTCTGTTGCACTCCCTTAGTGTTTTGCCTTGGTGTGGTGTAGTCAAATCGGGCACAATTCCCACACTGTGTCTCCAGTGTTGTCTCCTCTAGGGTTATGGGTCAGTGAGGGATGTTAGGTCTCATAGTGGGGCCAGTCATATGGTCCTCTCTGTGCACTGACTGCTCTGAGCTGGGAGATCGTCCCTAAGGCTTGGTGGGCCAGGATGTGCTCCACTCTTTCTTTCTTCCCCTTCATGTGTTCCTGTGCACCAATTCTGTTGCAATCTCATTTGTATTTACTCAAATGTTTACAAAATAAACAATTAGGTACACACAGGATGGTCAGTATGTTTCACTTTGCCCAGGGCAATCCAGGTTAGGGCTACTGATCTGGCACTAGTCATGACACTGATAATACTACTAATAAAAGTTCCCCTCCAGTGGAGTCTGACTCTTGGCAACTCAGGAGTGCAGAGAACTTCGCAGTCGAGTTCTCCTGATTCTCCCCTTTCGGAGGCCTCGCTGGGTGGGTTCATCTTGCCACCTTTTTGGCCTATAGCTGAGCGCTTAACCATTGTGCCACCTGGCGACTCCTCTTAAGCAGTTGAAGGTATGCTTGATTAGATGACAAATTAAATGGTCACTTTATACATAAGGAGAGCACAGAAAATAAATGTTAGAGCAAATGGGTAAAGTTTGACAAGCTTCCTTTTACTGGCTGCTTGCTCTTAACTTAAGAGCAAAGCTGAGCGCTTGTGCCGAGCCCTTCACAGGCAGACACGCAGCCTCACACCCTGGGTAGGTAAACATGGCCAGCTGGATCTCCACTCAAGCAACAGGCTAAGACAACATTCCCTTTTCCTGTGCTTTGAAGCCCGAGCTTCAATTCTCGCACTCTTTGTCTAATTTCAGGAAGGAAAAGGCTCTCCACAGGCAAGGACACCGAGGGATAGGGTATGTAAACTGAAACTTCTTGGGTCACATGCATTTATGAAGATAAGTCTCCAGCCACCAGTTAGGGAATGGCAAGTCATGATTTATTATCGCAGGCAGCCAGAAGAGCGCAGTAATAACTTCCTTCTTCTCTCCTGCCTAGAGCCCACTGCCACGTGCAGGCTCCCGCAGCAGCAAAACCGGCAGGCAGAGGTGGGTTTACAGTTAAGGGAAAGGGGACGCAGAACGGGCTGAAGCAGCGGTCAGAGTTGGAAAAGGAGAGAGGAGTGCTTTCGGGAGCACAAGGTGTGAGCAGAAGAACAAAAAGACAGACAGAAAGAATGAGTTCCTGAAACCCCTACGCCACCCCTAATCAAGGAAACAGTGAATATCTATCATAGAAGAGGGAAACTCATTTTAAGAAAAATAAAATACATAAAAGGGGCCATATACTAAGAATTTGCATAAGTGATCATCCAGGAGGTAAAAGCCTTTTATTAGAGAATTTTGTTAAGGGTGACTATAAAGAGGCCAAGTATTTTAAAGCACAGACTGGAAAATTATCATTAAATGTGTAAGAAGTAGGAGTCTCTGAGTGGTACCACGGCAAGTCCTGGCCTCTAACAGAGAGGTTGGAGAGTCAAATCCATCCAGAGGCTTCAAGAAGTAAGGCCCTGGAGATTTGCTTCTAAAAGGTCACATAGGATTCTTGAAAATCCTCTGTAGCAGTTAGGGTCTGCACGTGTGTGTGTGTGTGTGTGTGTGTGTGTGTGTGTGTGTGTGTGTTCTGTCAGATGGAATCCACCTGACAACAACCAGTCCCATATATGAAGTACAGATTATGAAATTATAAATAAGGACTAAACATTGTTCATCTAAAACAAACTAAACTGTGAGGCTTGTTCTAGGAAACTTACTAGGATTTTATAAATGTACAGTAGTGCCCCCCCTCCCCCCCGGCCCCCAAATAATGTTTCTGTCTTACCTAATCAGCAAGCATGTTCACAAAACATAGTGAATTCACATGCTCCTGGTGGGAAGGCGAAGGGGTAAAAATCACTCTGGAAAACAGCATGGCACGCTCTCAGAAAGCGAGAAGTAGAAACAGTGATCTCACCCATTGGGGCAGCACACATGCTTATGCAGCATTATTCATAGTGACTCAGGAGAACTAGATGGTGCCCAGCTACTGGTACCACCCACTCTGACCAGTGATGCAACAGAAGATTCTAATTAGACTGAAGGAAACATATAGAACAAATTACAAATTCATAGAAAGCAGACATACTGATCTAATAGAGATTAGAAACTGTTACCCTAAGATATTGTTTTATTTAATTGATTTTTTGAGTATTCATCGTGTTTTTTTTTTTAAATTAATAGGCTGAGCCCTGGTGGCATAGTGGTTGTGCATGGGACTGTGGCCCACTGGGTTGGAGGTTCAAATCCAGCAGCAGCTCTACAGGAGCAAGGCTGGGCCTCCTACTCCCACCACCAGAGGGCAGTGATACCCCCCAAAATTTATAAATAATTTTAGTGGGGGCTTTTATGTATGAGCCCATACATTCATTATATTAAGCAGATATGTAAAAATATTGCCATCTACAATTTTAAAACATTATCCTTCTTATGGAACCCCTTGATATCAGTTTCTCTTTTTTCCCTCCCTCCCCAACCCCGTCATTCTCTCAGACCCTTAATATAGTAAGTATTGTTGTTTACACATATCTTACCTACCCCTTCTATCCCTTCACCTACAGTCCTGGAAGATACGGTTTTCACTTGGAATGGATGTTATTCTTGGAGGTGGGTCTGTTCACACATTTCTCTTAAGATTTTTAAAACTGAATTTTCCACACAGATGTATGATGTGTTTAAAATTTTACTGTTTTTAAAAAATGTTCTTTTTTTTGGGGGGCGGGGGGAGGGCATCACTGCCCTGGTGGTGGGAGTAGGAGGCCCAGCCCTACTGCTGGAACTGAACCTCTGTCCCAGTGGGTCGCAGTCCCGCGCACAACCACTACGCCACCGGGGCTCAGCCAAAAAATGTTCTAACAATTAATATTTTTAAAACAAAAATTCAGGTTTCTGTCATCTATACTGTTTTGAAGACATTTTACACAGACAGTACATTGTTATCTGACATGTTAGAAAAGTAGTAGTGTAAGTTATCACTTGTTCTAGGCAATATTACCAAAGAGTTGATTAAACATGATTTTTGACCTTTGGGAGGAACTCCTATTTTAGACAGAAGGCAGATCTAGAGACATTCTGTTCAGACCCAGTAGAATCCGAATATTTCTTGCTATGTAGATAATGTCTTTTTAAGTAAAGAGCTAGGTGAGGAAGCAGTGGGCATTTAGAGAGCGTCGGCTTCCCAGCACTCACCGTGAGTGAGAGGCACAGCCAGTCTTTTCTCTCCACACCGTCTCTGCACCGTGGCTACTTCAGTATAAAACCTGGCATTTTCCCTTCTGAAATACTCACAATGATTTGTTCGCTCTCTTTGTTCCCCTTCAAACGGGAGGGCAGAATCACATTGTCAGACCAACACTCAGCCTCACTCGTTACAGCGCGACCAGCACATGAGAAGTGTGTTCAAAAACGGTGAGAGGAATGGCTGTCATGGACATGGAACAGAGGAAGGGATGGCTAGAAAGTGAGCAGAAACTAGTTTGTAGTATTGGAGAACCCAACCTGTGATGTGACCTATTGCAGGCTGGGTTCCCCAGGAACACAGAGGGGAGAGTTCCGTGAGCAGATGTTGATTAAGGAGCGCCATTGGGACCAACACCCACAGTGAGAAGGGGGATGGAGAGAGCACAGAGAGAAAAAAGTTCAGGTGATATTCAGGCCAAACAGTAGCCTTGCCCAACCCCATGAAGAGCCTTGGAACTAGGATGGCCCTTTTGAGAGTCCAAAGTGGGGTCCGGATGTCTGGGTCTTTAATTTCCCACATTATTCAGTGGCTGGATGTAGATCCCAGAGTGGCGAAGGCAACCCCTGAAGGGGCTGACAGCTGATGCAGCTAAGGAAATAAAAAGAACAAGTTTCAAAAATTATCATCTAAATCCACTGAGGAATGACAGGCACATATCAGATAAAGCCAGGCATAATTGTGAATTCAAATCTGAATGTACTGAAGGACACGCAATCCCAGACATCTAAGCAAGGATGCATGGTCAGTACTTCAGGTCTGCCATGACCTTTCGAAGTTGGAGTGGCTGGTAAATGGAAAGAAAGCGTTGGTCTAGCTAGCGTCTAGTTACTCTGAAATATTTCTGAGATTTTCCCTCTACAGACTCAGTGTCATCTGATCACAGCTCTTCAATGCAGGCCCAGGTTTATGCAGCTGAAACGGAGTGACACTGGTCTAATTTGCAAATATGGGGAGGGTCTTACTTTTCAATTCCTAGGCTTGTGTTGACTCCCCCATATAGGAAAGTATGGTCAATTCACCCGGAATCACCCATATATTCTTAAAATAGGTTGTGTTATGCAATTGTGGGTTATACGAATTGATAAACATTGTTAAGTGGAAAAGGGCCGCAATGACAAAAAGTGTCAATGCCAGGCTCCCTCTAGGGCAGGAAATAGTGAAGCAAGAATGACCAGTGAGTTCTTCCACCAAGGTGTTTCTCCTAAACACCGGAAGCTTTTGTGCTTGTTTACACATTACAGTGAGCATGCTACTAAAGGGAATTTCTATCCAAGTAACTCGTTCACTAACTGTTAGTAGCTGTGGATTGGTCGACCCACAGCGACCTGGATAGATCAGAAAGAAACATTGGGCCGTCCTGCACAGCCTCACAACTGTTCTCATGGTTAAGCCCATTGCTGCAGCCACTCTGTCAACCCATCTTGCCAAGGGTCTTCCTCTGTGTCCACGCCCCTCCACTTTACCAAGCATGATGTCCTTTTGAAGGGGCTTGTTGCTCCTGCGAACCAGGTCCACAGCACCATTTCAACACTCACTCCAGCGACCAACAAAGGAAGGTAGATCATTTCTTTGACTTAGGATTTGTAAATATAATTCTGATGATGTAGGAAGACGTTCTTCAATGAAAGCATACCTCCTACCTTTGAAATGATAAATGGAAGTCTCTCGGAATAAGTATTTGGAAATACATTCACTTTCACTAGAAATGGGATTTGGGGTTTGTATTCCACATAACCATAAAGACATGAAGTGGGAGAAAAGATGTTGTTGGATTGAAAGTTACTCTTTGTGTATGACTGCATTTTCATTTCACAGATAGAGAATATGCACGTACACTACAAGCAAAAGAACACGTATCGGTTCAAATATGAGTGAACCATAAACAACCGTCCCCATAAATTAAGTGTCCTCTATCAATATCCACCCTAATGGAAAATACTGGAGTAGCACGTCAGATCACTAATAGGAAGAGGAGAACCTTGAAACCCATCGTGGAAATGTCTGCTGACAGCTCTGATGCAGGAGGGCTCTGGACACTTCCCACCGAGGAAGGGTGGATGTGCCAATGAGGGAGAACTCTTCTCTAGACTGGTCTTTCGAATTCCGCTTTCCTTCCCATGCCCTTTCTTCAGGACTCCTCCAGGGGATATTCCATGAGTGGAATTGATTTGGGGGTCGCTATTCCACTATCATTAACTATTGCTTTAGTTTCACGAGCCTGAAATAATTCAAACAGCAGGAATTTAAAATAAATATACGTAGGCAGCTCCAGATATTTAATAAGCATCAGTATTTATTATGATAGAGAGCAGAATTTTTGTTCTATCACACCTTTTGTTAAGTAGCCAATTTAGCCAATATGAAACCCTATAAAATGGTAAAGATATAAAAAAGAGTCAGCAGTTCACTAATTTAGAAAGTCAATTAAATGCCACTGTTTCATATCAGGTTAATTACTTCATTTACATTTTAAGAATTTTAAAGCAGTGCATGAAAGGCGACAGATTGACAGCACCGGAGACTGAAATTATTACACCATTTCACCAAGTGTTGGTCATATAAAAGGCAATATACAAAACAGAATTATACATAGGTTTTACCTAATGCATGAAATACAGAGACCTGGTACAGAAATACGAAAATCAGAGAAATGTTTTCAGAAAAGAAACTTCCCTGTGGAGGGAAGGTGAAAGGGAAGTGGTAAACTGCTGGATGAGGTCTCCTGTTCGTCTAGGCATAGATGGATAAAAGGACAGAGGTCAAATATCAACAGAACAGGGAGTGCCAGTCAAGAGAAGTGAAAAGACGGAATCTAGGTCGAAAAAAGGATCTCAGCGACTCCTTGGGTTAAGAGTTATTGAAATCAGGGGCAAAATCGGGAGGAACGGAAAGAGGTACTCTTTCAGACGGAGCACACAGGACGATGCATGAGAAGGAAGAGCAAGTTGGAGTTCCGGAGAGGTCTTTCAAAGGAGGTCAGCCTGCCACTTCACATTGTGAAACTCATGGTGGAAGAGACCGGGCAGAATTTTGGTACCAAATTGTTAGGAAAGGCAAGGCTTCTCACATTCATTCCCATGCCATACAACCACCCCAATCCTATGGTTTATTAGTACACACACTTCTTAAGCAGAAAAAGGAATAAAGCCATTGGTGATGTTTCCAATAATTATTTCTAGATGGTAATTTCCTGGCCAGGGGTGACTTGGTGGGCTACGAGTTGGGTTGCTAACCGTAAGGTCAGTAGTTCAAGACCTGCAGCTGAGCAAGAAGAGGCTTTCTACTCTTCCTTCTATTCCAGGAAAGATTTGCCACCCCGGAAGCCCAGTGGGAAGTCCTCCTCGGTCTTACAGGGTTGATATGAGGAGTGCTATGTCACTCCTCCGTGACAGGGAGTTTGGGGTTTATTTTGTTGAGATGGTAATTTGATGCTGGTGCCACTTCTGGGCCACGGGAGTTGATGGGCTGGATATTAATACCATTACTTACATTATACGAGTCACAAAAACGAAGCAGTGCTAGCTCCACCGGTCTTTTTGAAGAACTAAACAAGTAACAGTGCAGTTGCTGGGATCCAGTAACAATTTTTCCACAGCACCACATAGCATCACATTGAAGAAAAGAATGAAAGTTGCCAGGGCCATTACGTATTACTTCACCCACGTCTTTTACTATATTGGGGTGAAGTAACTTGAGCACCAGCTGTGGGCTAACCTCAGCCTTTGACTCCAGCTTCCCTGACTGCTACCGCCTCTTCTCCCCCCTCCACCTCTCCAGAGCACAGTGCCATGATTCCCTGTGATGACATGCCCTGATGTTTTGCTTCCACGTGATACTCTTGGCTCTGAAGTAATTCACTTTTAGGAAAGTTTGGGGTTGAAAGGCCACGAAGGTACGCTTGATAAGCTGCTCTCCCTGCCGTGGACAGAATGACTGCTGTTTCCTTCCTTCTCTGATCGGTTTGGCAGGTCAAGTCCATCAAACTGGTCTCTTCTTGTAGCTACTGCCTTACTATGGAAATGAATGTGGAAACATTCATCTTTGTCGGAAATTATGTCAAATTATTCAAATTTATTGGTGAATTACAGCAAACATCCCAGCTGATGAGCATCTCGGTCATATGTTTCGTAGAGAACACTTATGGCTCTGAAGAGATAGCATTACAGTGCGCTCCCCAAGCCGAAGCAGTGGCTAGAGGTTGTGCTTTGTTATTCACGGGAGCAAGTAAGCTCTTTTAATCGTGAAGCCTTCCAGAGCTGTTTAGCATTTCCAATATTGAAGCACAGCCCTTCATCGACGATGGCTATTGTTTCTCCGCTTCCTTGCTTTGGTCTTCTTTCAGGATTCTTAGGAAGCAAGCAGTCTCCAAGACCCTTGCTCTCGGTCACTTCCATTTTCCCCACAGACTCACCACAGCCTTCCTATTAACACCGCTCCCCTGGCTTGGGGTAAAAAGTGACTAGCTACAGCACAGTAGTGTGACGCTCGTCTTATTCTTTGCTGTACTACACCCAAGCGATGTCTCGAAAATTAATGCAAGTATATCTGGATCTGCAATGAACTTTTTATAGCTAAAAGCAACATCCTGCTGGGGGGGGGGGGTAGGCACCTATTCTAAATGGGCCGGCATCTGATAGCTTGTAGATGGTTAGTACCAGGAAAATAACATTTTAAATGATAAAAAGTTGAATATAACCCGCACCTCTCCATATTGATTAATCAGTGTTTTGTTTATGAACTGATAAGGTCTAACTAGGTGGTATCTATTCTTAGCAAGTGACAGGTCTATTACTAAAGATCAGTGATGAACCTGACATGCCTAATGTTCTTAGGTAGAAGTAATTAAAAAAGAAAAAAAACCTAATGATAAAAATAACAGCATTTCTTTAGGAACCACGTGATAGGTTTAGAAATATTCTTTATTAACATAGAATTATGCATGCTGTTCTCAAATGTATATATGGAAAAGTAGATCTTATGTAATAAATACTCTCACACTATCAGTAAGTCACTTTGAAAAATTAAAGCAGAAAAAAAATCCACCTATGATCATATAACTGACCATTTCTGCATAGAAGATTTAAAAACTAATTTCTCATTAAAATGTTCATTTAGTGGAAACCAATGGGGGGGGGCCACAATAAAAAATATTTGACCAATTACTTTAAAAACCGCCTTATATATATGGTCAGACATTTATTGGTGTTACAAAGCCAAGCTTGACGACACTCTTTTTGGTTTTTTTTTTTTTTGGTTTGTGTGCAGCCAGGAGATAAAACATCTGTCACGAAAACTTTAAAAGCTGTAAAAATACTTCAATTACTCATGTTCAGAATTAAGATTTTCAGCTCATAAAAAAGTAGGGCACACTAAAACTAGATTTTCATATGTATAAGATACGGTTAGATTCTAAAGAAAAGGAATATGAAATTCTATCAGTCTGTTGTGGTTCTGACTGATTTAGGAGGATTGGGTAAGAGAACTTTCTATAGTCTACAGGCGAATGATTGCGGGGGGGGGGGGATCAGCTGGAGAAAGAGGAGGGTGGCTTTACTTGAAATGTATATATTTTAGATATAACGTAAAAGTGTTACTTTTCTTAGAGATAACATGTAATGCCACCGTTAGAAGTATCCGTACCTGAGTTTAGAAGAACACCAAGATCCCAATGAACAAATAGTACCATGTTACATTAGGAAGGTTTCAAACTATAACGTCAAATGCAATCTCTTAGTCCTTCCTGTTGTCACTTTCTTTTTCACCAGTTAGCAGCAGCTGTAGCTTCTGCACAGCATTGTGAATGGTGGCCCTTTACTCCTTTTTAAGTGATCAGCTTACACGAAGGATCAAAATCGGTCTTTTAAGTAGGTTGAAAAGACCATAGCTCATTCCTGAACTGGAAACACGCAGGAAATTATAGACAGGATCACAGCAGTCCATTTACATCAGCAAAAAGGGGCAAATGATGGCTCTTCATTCTCATCCCTTGCTTATCTTTCCCTTGACCTTTCCCAGAACGAATCGCTCGGACTCCCGGCGGCGGCCTCTGCCACTTGGTCCCTGAGGCCGCTCCTCACCGGGGCTGGCGGGCAGCACAGCTGGCCCAGGCTCCAGCCCGCCTCCCTCCCGGCCCGCCCGGCATCAGCCAAGCCTGACATCTCCCGCGTGGGGGGGGGGGGGGGGGGAGTGACTGCTGCACGGCGACACCGGCTTGTGAGAACCCGTGGCTCGCCCCGGCCTTCTAGTCAGCAGCACCGCGCCACAGACAGCCTCAGAACACGACCCAAGCAACAAAGACTCAGACAGTCCGGCAGGCCCGGAGTGCGGTGGTTAATTAAAGAAAGAGCGGCGGCGGCCGGAGCCGTGCGGCGCGCAGTTCCCGCGGAGAGAGGCATCGGAGGAGAAGCAGTGCCCCCTAGTGTCAGTAACCACTGCCACTACGCGCGCCCGCGAGCTGCTCGGGCTATCTGCCTTCAAAGGCTTTCAAGCACACGCATGCAGCCGATTCTAAATTTATTATCCACATTTTAAATGCACAAGTAGAGAAAAGCATACTACGCAATCGCCATTCACCGTTGATCTGCTTAGCTTCGCACACGCACACGCACACGCACGTGCACTTACACAGCCTGACATGGCCAAGGTGTCTTCAATGTTCCAGGAGGCTCAGGAGAGGAATCCCACCCACCGCAGCAGGCCTCGCTGGGGGACCGCTGTCTCCAGGGAGCCGCTGCCCACACAATGCGGGCGGCCTGGTCCCACAGGCTCCAGTGGACGCACCAGCGCCAAGTCCGAAGGCTTCAAACCCACCAGGCATTGTAATGAAACCTGCAGTGGGTGTTTAGACATCTCTCTCTTTTTGTTAACAGAGGGTTAGCATATTTAACCCTTATCAGAGGCTGGTTTTGAAAACGCTGCAACTTTGAATGTGTAAATTCTGAATACTGCAACCTGAATTTTACACACACATAAATAGAATACACTGTCCTCTTGGAAGGAAAACGCAGCACACTCACGTCACATCTTCAAAAATATATCATGCATGCTTTAAGGATTGAAAGTTGGGAAATAATTCTTTTCTCATATAATCTAGTAAACAACAACAAAAATGGGATTTTTAAAAGGTCAATGTGGCAATGACAGTGATCTATGTGATAAAAAGGTGACATGAGCTTCTTGTTCTGTGAAATACTTATTTATATCAATTATTTGCTAATAGGAGTTTAGTCATAGGTACATAGTTCTCTTATATAGGGGCAAAAAGAATGAAGAGAAAACTAAACATGTCAATGAAGAGTATATGAATCAAGATATATAAAAAGAAGACGAGAGGACTGTGCACCTGTCCAAGGAAAGCAGCTGTTCATAGAAAGACAAATGAGCAGACACACTCATTACTACTTAATTTTATTAGCATAAAATATGAGGCAAAAAAGTTCAGGGCTATTTAAAATATACAGGAAACTAAGAACTATTATTTCACATAAACCTATAATTTAAATATAGCTAGTTTGGCATTTTACAAAAGCTAGGAACATAAATAGGCGTTTATGAAAAGCTTCCCGCTCGTGTGTAAATTGTTCCACCTTGAAAGGAGGAAGGTGCACTGGTGTCGAAGGCAGGGAGCCAGTGTCCAAACGACAGGTCGGAGTGGGTAGGCCTTGGGGCTCTTCACAAGGACTTCTTGTCAAAACAGAAGCAGAAACCTTACGTATTTAACTGGAGGGAAAATGTTCTACAATACTGTCTAGGAGGTATTTTATTTATTTATTTTTTTAAAGAAATCTAACTTTGGTTGGACAACAACAGGATTCAGGCAAAGTTCAGAAGGATCTAAAGTCCAAAGGTTTAGTCAGAATGGACATGTTTATGGTGAGAGGCTAATTGTATATGCATTTTGTTACTTCTCATGAAAGTCTCTACAGAAAACAAAAGTGATCCTACATCAACAGTAACAGGGTTGTACTTGTGAGGTGCTAGTGAAAATCCAAAGTTGTGCATTTAATTAGGAGGGAAAAGGCAGAGTTCCTCTCAGGGAAGACCATGTGCACAACCTACAATTGACACTACACTTGAAGGAATTTCTGTCAATTCTTCAATAGCGAAACCATTATACGTGGGCTGCTCTTAACACCTTTTGGGTTAAAATGAAACACTGGCAAATTTCTGTGTTCATAGATACTTATAGTTTCCACATTTAATTCCATTGTAAATGCTTGTTCTTGCTGCAGGAATTTCCACTCCTACCCCAAAGTCATCTATGTCAGTTACCAAAGACCCAAGAAAAACAGAAGAAAAGCTCTACAGACTAAAGGATAATCAGAGACACCTCCCCCCAGCAAAACTTCCAGTTTGGGAAACGAAATGAATGACTTTCACGACACTTTTTAGACATAACTCAGGACACATTTGTGTCTGTGGATGAGGGGAGGGTCTGAGGAACCGCTCAGGGGCAGTCTTTCTTGCTGTAGAAATGAGACAGGGCAAGGGCAAGCGGGTCCATTTTGAACGTACATCAAAGATACTGGGTTAAGAGCATGAATACTATGAAGTTACGTTGTATAGAAACCCAAATAGTGATTGATAGCTATTCTCATTTCTGCAAAATAATTTTTTTTCTTTACTGGAGAGGGCTTGTAACCCATTCACCCTATTATCAACAACGAGCTGCCCAGAACTGCATATGATTCTTCTTTAGAACATCGCAGATGAAAGACTTTGGAAATGTGCATTCACAAACACCAACCAAAAGATAAACTGAAAAAGGTGAGCTTTTAGTTTTAACTCTTTAAAAAGTCTATATAAAAATACTTCTAATACCAATTTTCTTTTACATATGTGTGGACAATTGAAAATGAGAAGATTCTTATAAATGTACTTAGATGCAGCAAAAGTATAAAAGATAAATGATTTCAAAGAAAAATTATTTCCTCAACATGGATGTGTTCATCCTAGTATATTTAACAGGTAAACATGTCTTCATCCATATGTTATCTGAAAGATTATTAAGAATTTTCTCTATATATTTAAACAATCATACAAATGTATCACATAATTGAGAATAATACAATTATAATTAATAACTCTCTTATGCTTCAAAATTTTTTCAAGATATACATTTCATATAACTGAGTATTATTAAAACTTGGAAAGAATTAATGTAGAATAAAGCAAAATTTTTTTTAACGTAATTTGTTCAGCCACAATATTTAAAATACCTTTTGGAACTGCTCATGCTGACCAAAAGTCTATTAACTAAGTTATAAGTGAAAACTTTTATGTTATGTTGGGGATTGTGATAGTAAAAGAAGGGTAGGATAGTAAATTATCATTCTACTCAGAAATTACATAATCTTTTACCTTTCTGTTTCATTTTTCAGAAAAGTAAAACGTTTGCTTAAAGTATATCAGCATTTATTTTAGCATTCAGGATATCTTAGCACTTAGTCTCTTAAAAACCTAGGAATTTATACATATAGTGACTTAAAAATTAGTTACAATTAAAAATAAAGTTCTAAGCAAGTAAACTCATGTAACAATATGGTACCTCCTGAAATCTGGGGTGTCAAATTTTATTTTGTTAGTCAAACAAAAACAAAATGTAGATAGATGTGTATATGTATACATATTTAGGGATTCCATAGAGATATACTTTAAATGTACATTAATGATTGATTATTGTTATAAAGTTATCAAGGTATTATTTGGCATGCTTAGATCAGCAAAAACATGCTAACTTCTAGAAATCACCAATGTAAGTAAGTACACAGAGATTTCAAAGGTTCGTGGAAAAATCCTATTCTCTTTTAATTCCATTTCTCTATGAACTTTCTTGGGAAGCTCCCTCATACAGGATGCTTTGTCAAAAGGAAATAAATAGGTAGCCGATTGAAACCATTCTCCCTTGAAAACTACTCACTTGAAAACTGCTACTGTCCCTGTATTTTGAGAAGTCATTAGCTGAAGAGCATTTTGCCTATGCTTTGATTTCTCATTTTATATAGGCAGCGGTAACAGGTCTCATTGGACACGTTTTTAACACCTAGTGCGCCATCTTCACATGCCTTTGCACATCGGAGCAAAGGGCCCTGCTTTCCCCAGAAATGCTTTTCAAAGAGCTTGAGCTCAGTGACCATCAGGCTCAGACTCAGACCACCCTCATGTCTCTGCAGGGGGCGGGGCAGCAGCCATCAGATTGCATCCGGTAATTGCCCAGAGACCAATGTCTTTTCTTTTTCACCATGTACTGAATTACTTTTCTCTAATTTAGTTCCACACAGGAAGTTGATTAGGTGGTCCAAATTTTGAAGGGTGAAATACAGCAATTATGCCTGCATTATATGGCAGAAAGGTTCTTCCGTTCAAATATGTATTTCTACCTCTTCTCGGTTGTTCAGGGTCCCTTCTCTTGGGGGTAGTTGTCTGGGCCCGTTGGGGGTTCCCATGGATCTCCTGGAGCAACATGCACTGGCAGGTTGTATGCAGTCAGTGGTTCTTCCACAGAGCTAAATAAAAACCCATTCAAGTATCTGAAATGGCTCGTTTGATTATGTGTTGCTGTGAAATAGGGACTCTTGTACTTCTGAGGCAAAAGAGTTCTCTTCACTCATGAGATTATATCTAGCAGGAACTTAAGATATATACGAAGTTATTCAGATATGCAAGTGTAACCACCAGAGACAAGTAAATTATGCGAGTGATGTATGTTTCATTTTAGCTGGAAAAGATGTACAAACACTGTACAATTCCATTTCAGAGAGATGTACATGCACCAATTTGAGAAGCCCTGAACATAAGTTGTAATGTAGAGTCTATGGTTCTATAGCCCAGATTAGTTTTGAAGAACTGTTCTTAAGAATGTGAAGAAGGTTTTCATTTCAATACATCCATAAGAATAGGTCTTTTATTATTCATATTTTCAAATGTCACTAAACTTAGAGTAAATCTTCAGAAAATAATTATTTCATTGCCATTTGGATAGTTTTCATATTCTTGTGATATGAAAGTCATAGATGGGCAAGTTAATCTCCAATGGCCCACAAATCTAATGTTTGCAAAATCAGGTGCTATTTTCTAATACCTGTGTTATTTGCATTAACAATAACTTTGTTTCCTGCACTTCCACCTGCCAATAAATTTCATGTAACCCATTCACATACCTTATTAATGTCACAGGGCTTAGCGGATGTCTTCAAATGGTAAATGGTGTTATCTAACAGCTTGATGTAAAATATTTCATTCCCTCCAATTTTCATGTTAAAGTATGAGTTCAAGCATTTTTGAAGTAAACAGAAGGAATGCGATGGCTGATATTTGGGCGTGAACCTTAAAAGTAGAATTATTAATGGAGGGAAAAAGTTCTATGGTTCAAAATAAAACCACAGTGACAGCAGCGAGTGAAGTGATTGAGGGAATGTCTTCCTGTTGGATTTCACTTCTATCCTGTAGCAACCTCCAGAAATACTTATTTGTTTCATGAAACTAAAGCAGCATAGATGGAAAAGTCCTGATTTTCCATGTTACCATGTTACTAAATATAATTTCAAAAAAACCATTAAGGAACTGTTGGAGCAGAGTTTAATTAACAACAGCACGATCATCAAATTCAACCACAATATATTTCCTTATCTTTGCCAAAAGTACTTCTTCTAAACTCACATAGGCTTTAAGAAAGCAGCAGACTGGCCAGGAGTTTGCCCTGCATCATGACAGAAGACTGTGTTTGCCTCACCAGTGCCTCCTTGAAGCCGAAGGAAGCAGGTTGGTGGGCAACATGCACTTTCTTGATAATTAGCTGTGTAGGCAGATATGTTCTTTGGCAGACAATGTCAATGTTGACTTAGGGACTAGCCAATAAGAAGTGTTAACTGCAAAACATTCATTGCTCAATTCCTCACAGATTTGGATGACGACATAATCTTTAAGCTCAGGTTTCCATTGTAATACAATACCACACCATCAATAGAAAAGTTATGATATGATGAAATATATCTTACCCAGACCTTGGGTATAGCTGCTTAATTATTACCATATTTGATAAATGTATGGTGCTCACATTAATATTACAAATAAAGAGGAATAGCCCCAGGCCAGTATTCCTGGACAACAGGTTTACAGTAAAACTAAGAAAACTCCCAGTTTCTCAAAATCCAGCAATGCGTGTCCTGTTGAGACTAAGGAATCTATAAAGATATAGAGACAAGTGGTAGCCTATCACAAACACCAGTAAATTTTAGTTTGTCTACATTTAAGAGATCATCTTTAAAGAAAATGGTTTTAAGCTGGGAGAAACACTGTTTTAAAAACAAAAATAGCACAAGATAAGTGGCATACACTCTGGCAATTTTCTTTAGCGTCGCTTTTCAAATATCATGTAGTCTACAGTGCACTCAAACTGCAGAAACATCCAAATTAGAAAAAGGAGAGAGAGCAGGAGGGGGGAGAGAGAGAGTGAGAGCTGTGCAAAAAGGGTCTATACTCAAAGGATCATCTGAATAAAATTGAGACATCTGCAGTAAAGTTTTACCTTTTCCCTAGAATGTTTGAGATGAACTTAGTACAACACTGTCTTCAAGAAAAGACAAAGTGATCAATGCAAGAACACATCAGGCTGCCTTGGACAGGCCAATCAATGCCAGAAAGAACCTTGCCCAGGGCCTTATGCAAATAGAGGCACGTCCTGCAACCTAGGGAGGGAACATGCGCAATAGATCAATTGAATCTAAAAAACCTTTCAGCTAGATCAGCTTCAGACAGTAAATATATACTGATGAATATCTCCCACTTCTCAGGAATTCTTAAACTAGGTTATTTTTAATAGCTAGTTAAAAAATCTTCCTGGGATGTGGAGTGCAGCAAAGATGAAGAAAATATCATGGGAGAAAAACTCAGAATCACTTTTAAGATGGTGCAAATAGAATTCTGATTTCTTTAAACTCCTTGGCATCTCTGAATTTTGCTGACATTTCAGAAGGTTAAGTTTTAAGTGTGTTTGTATTCATGAGCAAGACATAAAAACCTAAAAAAGCAAATACTGTCGAAGGTAGTTCCTCAATAAGGAACAAAATGAAAATGTTACAGGAGAAATAACTCAAGATACAAAATTACAGTCATCATTCGCAGGCTAAAAATGCATCCTATCACCAAGGATTATTCTCTATGGTGCTTAACCTATCGATATAGGAATGGGTTGTCTTTTAAAGTTAATGTCTGTATCTCAAAAAAAAATCACTCTCAAGTCTGATCAGAATGTATAACAAGCTTGAGAGCTAGTTAGTACAAAAAGCTCTAGCTGTATCAGATAGCCTAGAAGAGAAGTCAGGTGGTTTGTAAAGTTACAGCAAAAATGTTACATTATCAAGTCTTTAGGGGAATAGTTGAGTGTAAAATTATTCGTAAAGTACAGTACAGTTATTTATTTTTAAGCCTATTGACTTTTCTCAGAAAATTCCTATTAAAACATATACACACATAACTTAAAAATAATATTTTAAGTGGAAACTATAGCTTGACCAACAAATTGTTACTCCCAGGAAAATAAGAAGACTCTACAAATATGTATTAAGAGCTTAATATACTTGGGGCTTTTAAATTTGAAAATTTACCTACAGATTCATTTGTCGACATGTAGTTGGAGAATATATCTAATATTAACAATAAAATACAGAAATTTTTCCTTTAATAATTGATACGTAAGTTTTTATTGGCAAAACACCAAGTGAAATATTAAATTAAACATTTAATATAAACGTCACTACTTATTTAGCTATTAAAAAGGATACAATATCTTCATATTATATCCTCAACATTGGTTTATTTAGCTTATAAAATAAATATAAGATTATGCAGGAAGAGTATTACTCCCTTTAAAAATCTTAAGTTTTATTTCCTCTAATAATATTGTTCCCCCTAAGACATAACTAAATAGGCAATTTATTTGCTTGATCCTCTTTACTTGGGATTCAAGTATGATAAAAATTTTAATTGTTTTATGTGATGAAAGCATAGAGATAGAAAAATCAATGCACTATCATACCTTTATGCCTTTTCAAGTATAAGTTACTAGGTGAACTATTTACAGGAAGTTGAAAGGCATGAAGTAGTACATTAATTAAAAGTATTGCGAATGTTTGCCTTTTTGTCAAATTTAACTTTTATTATTAAGAGTTTTTAGCATTCTGGTAATATTAGTGAAGTGTAAATGCTACTTTATAGCAAGGAGTGTAAAAAATACAATGGCTGTTTTAAGTTTTGCTACCTTTATATCATGCTACTTTCTCCAATTAGGAAAAAGAAAAGAAAACCATTTTAGAGCACTATGGTGACATTGTGAAAGATCCCAAACCCACTGCTGTCTAGTGGGTTCCGGCTCATCGTGACCTGGTGGATCAGATGGGCACTGTCCTCCAAAGTCCCTAAGTTTTTGAATATTTATGGAAATAGACTAGCACGTCTCTCCTGTGGAGAGGTTGGTGGATCTAAATTACTGACCACCTTGGTTCACAGCCGGGCGCTCTAACCACTGCACAACCAGTGCCCTGATGCTGTGGTGGGCACTGAATACTGAAATGTCCGGTTTTGGGATAGAAATCTGCACAGTATGTGTGCTTCTTGCTTTTAAAAACGTATCCTCAATTAGATGTTTACTCTACCAAAGAAGATAAATATAAATGTAGAAATTCTTTAAGTAAAAAGTTCTTTATTTCATGAAAAATATTCTAATGCATTAGACGTTTATTACATGAGACTTTAAAAAGATGCATCTGAGAGAAAGAAGTGTGTGCCATCGGTAAGAAGATTCTTAAGGTTTTCTCTGTTGACTTAGCTTTGACCTTTGGGGAGCCTGGGACAAGTCCTTCATCGGCAAAATAGAGCTAAAAGAAAGTACCTTGCCTAGGTCACTAGACAAGGCCTCGCTAAACTACTATTGAGCAATCAAATCTAGCAGTACCCTAAGTCTCATGGGCTAGTTGCAGCGGCAGTACACACCATGGTGATGAGCAGGGGCCCTGGAGCCAGGGCCAGACGACCTGAGTACAGGATGACTTCCTTTCTCAGGAGTTGGGAGACATTAGGCAAATTACTTTGCTCTCTGTGTTTCATTTTCCCCACATGTAACTGAGGGGGGTAGTGTTACATCACAGGGTTGTTAAGCTGCTTAATATTTGAAAAGCACTTAACACAATGCTTGATACTTAAACCATGCCTGTGGAGGCATTGCCAACTCACGGCGACAGAATTGAACGGTCCTTTGTGGTTTCTGAGACTGGAACCATGGATGGTAGCAGAGGCCTCATCTTTCTTGGCAGGACAGCTGGTAGGTGTGAAGTACCGGTTGTGTGATTAGCAGGCCAAGTCACAGTGCATGATGCCACGAGGGTTCTATTCCTGTTACATAGTTATGTATGTTTCTGTATATACTAAATATGTTACTCTTCCCTAGCACGGTGCTATATACCTGCTACTTCCAGCTAATGTAAAGGGGAAAATGCTAATAGCAGAGATTGTTCCATTGAGACTTAAGAGGTCAATTCTGCTTAGTTATTAGAAGACAGCTGCCCATTTCTAACATGGAGAGAGCTGCAAAGACGAGTCAACCAGGCTTGGCCAAGGAAGTCCATCTGCTTTCCAGAACTTCATAAAATGTGTTCAGTGTTTCTGCTTGAACTGGATTTCCAGACCACCACATCAAAACATACTCAAAATTTAAATATAAATGATTTGGGGAGTGTCTGCTATGTTAATGTTGCACACCGTCTTTCCTCTTCTTGAGTCAGGGTAATCAAAAATTGAGTAAAATTGAAAGCCTACTGGAAGGCACAGAAAAAATTACCAGTAAATAAGATGGAAATTAAAATGAGATTTTCATGTAACTTAACTGAGAAATGCAGAACGGAGTCTTGAAATACATGGGAAAAAACGATTGGGAAGTATTGAACTTATATTCTTCATAGTGTCTTGATGAGACGAGAAATAAGTGAAAATCCAACCGTAGCAAAGTTGAGAGGGCACAGGTTTAAGAAGAAAAAAATCTAAATGTCTCTCACCTATGAAATGGAGATGACCATCGTGTTACCTCATACAGCTATGCGTAAATGAGGCAGTGTGCAAAACCGGCTTCACAAACGGCTTAGGAGAGTGAAGGTTGCACACTTATCATCATTGAAGCATTAATGATGATGTTGATCATGAAGCTCAGCTGACCTACCTTCTGATTTGCATGGCATATATCATACGAAGGGTCCCTCCACCCCCCCCCCAAAAAACAACAACAACAACAACAACAACAACAAACCAACAACAGTTTAAAGCTCCACTGGGCAGAGTTTTCCTACACTTTCCCCACTAGGGGAGCATCCAGCCACTCACTCTGAGTTAGTGCACCCAGTGGCATCACCCAGGAAGGTTCTCTCTAGTCACAGTGAATTTTTTTCATAAAAGTAGTTTTGCTAGAACCTCATTTTTGGTGTGGGCCAATGTGAGAGAGTAGCATACAGCTGTGAAATTTTGTTTCCTGCTGCAGAAACTGTTGTGATGTTGAACACAGCTTACAAGGGCAGTGCTATGGGAAAAACTCTACTGTATGAGTGGTTTTCTCATTTCCAAAATAAGGTGAAATGTGGATTGATGACAAACCTTGTTCTGGACATTCATCAACTTCCCAAATGAACAAAATTGTTGACAAAACTCATGTACTTGTGCTTAAAGACCAACAATGGACCACTGAAGTAATGGGGAAGTTATCTGGGCTGTATTGTGGCTTAGTTCAGTGAAGTTTAATGGAAGATTTGAGATGAGAAAGGTTGCTGTAAAATTTGTGACTCAGATTCTGACTGACCAGCAAAAAGAGCACAGAGTGGAAGCATACTACACTTTGAAAGACCAGTTACAAAGTGACCGAGACTGGTGACGGGGCATGGCACTATTTTTACGACTCCGAGAGCAAGCATCACTCAAGCCAGTGGATGAGCCATCAACACCTTACCCCAAATAGCTCGTCAAAGGAAATCAAAGATCAAGACGGTGCCCAATTGTTTTTTTTTTTTTTGATGTGATGCAATAGTGCATTTGGAGTTCGTTCCACCACATCAGACTGTTAATCAAATTTTCTTATTAGCGGGTCTGAAAAGATTGAGTAACTGTGCCACAAGATAGGCCTTGTGGGGGACTGGGTTTGCCATTATGACAATCATCTGTTCACACAGCCATGTCAGTGCACCAATTTTTGGCAAAAAACAGCATGCCTTTCTTGCCACACACACCTTACTCATCTGACCTTGAAGGGACAGAGATTTGACGAGATAGAAGAGGTAAAGGGGGGAGGGGGGAAGGGTGATGTGTCAGCCATCTAAAAAGAAGGGTTTGAAAAATGTTTCCAAGAATGAAATCACCAATTTGATGAATGTATTAAGTGTAATGGAGCATACTTTAAAGGTGATAAGGTGTGCTTGCTTTGGCAGCACATATTTTAAAAATCAGAAAATTTTCTGATAAGGTTGCTTTGTAAAAAATTAAATACATAACTTTGAAGGAAAAAATAACAGTTTTTTGGGGGGGAGGGCAGTTTCCCCATATTAGTTCCCCAGGGAGTCTTAGTGGCATAGTGAGCTACAGATGGAGCTGCTAACCACAAAGTGAGCAGGTTGACACTACCAGCCCCTCTACAGGAGAAGGCGAGGCTTTCCTCTTTATAAATATTTAAACGCTTATAAACCCAGGGGGCCTTCTACTCTGGTGCTCTGAGTCAGAGCAAGTCAAAGGCCGTAAGTTTGACTTACTTTGGGTGTGAACTGTTTCAAAGTCTTTGAATTGTTTTATGTCTTTAGGGTTAGCTGACAATTTATATGGGTTCCATAGGATAGCAATGATAGAGACTCATATTCCCTTTTTTTTTTTTTGGCATCACTGCCCTGATAAGAGTAGGAGGCCCAGCCTTGCTCCTGGAAAGCTGCTGCTGGATTTGAACCGCCAACCCTGTGGGCCGCAGTCCCACACACAACCACTACGCCACCGGGGCTCAATCCCAGGACTCATTGTCTTAAAGTCACACTCTCACACTCTATCGCATATACAAATGTATCTGTTTTGCTTCAGAATCTATTACAGGGTATTTGAGAAACTTCTATGTTGCTGCTTGTTAAAGATTGCAATTAGCTATTTAGATATCCAATGCAATCAAGATGATTCTAAGAACAAAGTAGAACTTCCCCATATGGCTTTCAAGGCTGTATTCTTTATAGAAATAGATTGCTTTATCTTTCTAACACAGAGAGGCTGATAAGTTTGAACCCCCAACCTTTTGACTAATAGCCAAATGCTTACTCATGGTGCCACAGGGTGATGTGGCAAACTCTAAACTCCTTGCCATCAAGTTGATGCTGACTCACAGCGAGCCTTATAGGATGGGGCAGGACTGCCCCTGTTTGGGCCAAGGCTGTTTAACTGCGGGAACAGAAAGCCCTGTCTTTCTTCCATGAAGTGGCTGCTGGCTTTGAACTGCTCACCAATGCTTAAACACAGGGCTCCTGTCGTAATTTAGACAGATGATGGGGAGACAGAGAGAGAGAGAGAGAGAGAGAGAGAGAGAGAGAGAGAGAGAGAGAGAGAGAGACACACACACACACACACAGAGAGAGAGAGAGAGAGAGAGAGAGAGAGAGAGAGAGAGAGAGAGAGAGAATGAGGGTGGGGTGGGGAGGATGTGCAAATGGAATTAAAACAAAATTTGAAGATCTACACATGTAGAAATGATCAATACACTATTGATGCTAGAGGAAGTAAGACATTTTTCTGAGTTAAATTAGGCAGGAACAGCAAAGGCAATACAAAGCTAGTGATCTCACACAATTTGACTCCCATATGTAGAGCACTATTTTAAAGAGAAAGTCAAGATTTGTCCTTAGCAGGCAGGCTATTGGGAACATTTAGAAAATCGATATTTATAATTACAAGGAACCCCTGAAGTAAGTGGGGAAAGTCAAGATTAGGAGTTTCTATTGTGGGATTTAAACTGGGTGTGATTTACCTCTGTGCAGTGCCTCTCCTTTAGAAAGACGAATACTTTTTTTTCTTCTTCTCCTAATCTAGATGTCTAAAGAACATAGTAAAAAAGTAATTGGATTCACATACTAGATGTAATATTAATTATTTAGGCATAAAGTAAGTATATTTTAAACTTGAATACTTTTTAAAGAATCACTTGACACAATAAAATTGTCACTGAAATACTGAACAGCAATTTTAATTATTCTGGTGGCTAACCAGAATGTGGGTTATTCAAAAGCACCAGGGTCTGTGCAGTAGAAAGGTGTGGCTGTCTGCTTCCTAAGGACTAGTCTTGCAAACCGCAGGGAGCAGTTCTTCTCAGCCGCTCTTCTTTTCTGTCTCTCTGGGGCAGGATCAATTTGATGGCAACAAACAGTTGTTCCTATTTTTGTCTTAGTGCTCTTTAACAAAAATTTTATAATGAAAATTCAAGTTATAGACAACTCAGTGAAATCTGAATACACTAAGAGATACTGAATAGGTGAACGAATTTCTAGAGGGTATGCATATTTATGGATTTGGATCAAGCATAACTGAAATTTGGGGTTAGAATTAGGCTTGGCTCCTTCCTTTGATTACAGATTTCAGTACCATCCTGCTTTAATTTATACACTTACTAATTAATTTCCATGAATGAGCCTTCCAAGAAGTTTAAGTAGAGCACTGGCTAAGCACTTGGCTGCTAACCAGAAGGTTGTTAGTTCAGAGGCACCGTTCACTCTGGGGGAGAAAGATGTGGCAGCCTGGGAAGAGTAACAGCCTTGGGAACTCTCTGGGGGCAGTGCTGCTAAGACCTATAGGGTCATTATGAGTCCTAATCAACACCGTGGAAACACTTTTGATTATTTGGATAATAATCCTTTCAAGTAACTAAAATGCCAGCGACTCAGACTGTATATCATTCCCAAAGACTCAAAGGCCTTGACTCTAAGAGTATCTGTCTACTATCTTAAATAATAAACTTTTAAACTCTTGCCCATCTTGCTTTGCACGGTGGCTTTATAGGCATACACAGGCCCCAGTTTTATCATTCTGACCCAACACTGCACCATCTAAAATGTGGCTCTAGTATCTTATTTATATAAAAATCTGGAACCACCAACCGTTTATTGAAGGTATGTCCAACTATGCAAGGAGCAGAGAAATTATAGCAGAAATTAGAGGAAATAATGAATTCATTTATTGTCCACTAATTAAAAATAAGGATTTGGACATGACCTAAAGCAAAAGCTAACTATAGATTAGGACGCTGAATAAGAGAAAAAGGCTAAGGATAATAATGGAAACCGAAAAGTAAACAAAGCTCTGAGTTCCCAAGAGACAATGAGGTATTATACAGTTTTTATTTTCTGATGAAAAGAGCACAGCAGTTCATCAACAGAAATTCTTCCTTGTACTTAACTCTAAAATAAATTTACTGTAAGAATCTTTACATTAGGGACGCTAACAACATACTGATGTCTTGGCTACCATCCCACATCACAATTATCTTCTGATATTACTCTTCACTTAAATAAGTTTCCCTTTGGACGATAATGTTCTTGAGGCCAGGGATCATGCATTTTAATGGGTTTCCCAGTACTTCTGCAGAGTGAGTGTGCTGAGTTGAATGAATAAATATCTTTAATAATGGTTGCCTAAGACTCTTCTTGTTTGAAGAGCACAAGCAATCCTAACTCCAACAAGAAATTTCTAAAAGTCAAACTAATGTGATCCAGGTGGCTTTACTGTATTCTAAAACCAATCAATGAAAAAGTAAAGCCAACTTGCCACAAAAAGAGTCGGTGAGAGAAAACTAGCATGTGCATAGGAATTAAAAGTGGCTAATTCTATACGTAATTTACTTATAAGAATATCTGAACCTAAAGAAAACTTTGGATGCAGTGTGATCACTTCAGCAATGTTAGAGGGAGAAATTATTGCTCTTCTCTTATCTCACCTACTGACATAAAAAAAATTGAAACCAATACACCAATGGCAAATCCTGGGTTTCTACTGATGCCATTAGGTGCTGTAATGGGGGTTTCAGATCATAGCAACCGTCTTTATGACAGAACAAAACAATACCTGGTCCTGTGTCTTCCTCACCAATGCTATACATGAGCCCATTATTGCAGCTACTATGCCAATCCAACTCACTGAGGGCCTGCCTCTTTCTGACAAATGTGCTATTTTACCAAGCATGATATTCTTTTCCAGGGACTGGTTACTCCTTATAACATGTCCAAAGTGCACGCAACAGAGTCTTACCATCTGTCTCCAGCCATTCCACCCTGAATGCATCCGCTCCTGTCAGAGTCTTACCATCTTTGCTTTTAAGAAGCAGTCTTTGTGGGAGTAGACATCTCTGTTTCAGATATACAATTCTGAAAACCCTAGGGGCTAGTTCTACTTTATCCTGCAGGGTCCCTCCGAATCAGAACAAATTCCATGGCACTGGGTTTGCTTTGTGTTTGGCCATTAGTGAATGGCTGCAGACAAGTTCTCTCAGCAGTACCCTGGTCTTAGTCTCGTTGGGGTACCTTCAACGTACAAGGATATCTTTGTGCCATGGAAAAGAACAATTCTGGGGTCAAGGCTAATATCTAAATTTTATCAAAGTCCAGTGGACACAAACATCCAGTCTTTGCAATGAGTTTATGGGAAGGAAGGCTTCCGCACATTAAAAAAAAAAGTTTTTGGAAGAGTCTAGCACTTTAAAGATGATCAGTAAGACCTCAACGATGAGTTAAGAGAAAGGAAATCATCAACCTGGATGAACAGAGAAACTGGCTGGAAGTCAACAACTGGTGAAAGACGATCATAGAGTTACCAGTGATGCAATTGTTACGAACTTGGGATCTCACCCAGTTCACAATGTCCTATTTTAAGTCAAGATTCTGGCCTCAATAAGCTTTTTGCTTGATGGGTGCCAAAAGCGAAGAAGAAAGATGGGCCAATTCAAAGAAATGTCTTCTCAAGAAAGACAGAAGCTAATGCAGATGATTTCATGGAAATAATCAGAACTAAGGATGAGTCTTGACCCCATACTACACGCAAGAGAGCAAAGCCCAATCAGAACACTGGCTTCTGAGAGGACTTGCTGGGTAACTTCAAGAAAGCACAGTCAGTTCAGAATGATTTGGCTATTTTTTGAGATCCCAAAAGGGTCATCTTGATAGATTTTCTTGAAGGACACAGGGCAACCACAGGAACTTTTAAAGAAGTTGTGAGAAATTTGAAAATTGTGTTGGAAAAGGTCACAAGTAGCCCTGAGGAATTTTTTCCATGACAAGAATGCACCTGCGCATCTTTCAAGGGTAGCGAGGGCTCAACAACAATAACTTTCTTGGAAACGATTGCCCCTTCAAGCTTTAGTGTGCTCTCTAGACAAAAAGAACAGGATGTAAATGTGGTCACTTTGACATGATGTAAATTGAAGAGTGTTACCATCAAAAGTGTGTAGAATTAAATAGAGGATATGTACAGAAATAATACTGTCACATTTTGATCTTTTTAATAAAGCCCTCTATGATTTTGCAGCCATGGTGTAGTGATTTACTTGACATGGATCTTCTAGCTATAGTCTTTTCTCTACCAAACAACTTTTGCCTGATGACTCTGGGTAAAAATAAGTTGGGGGAAGATGCTGATAGGATTATATGATTCAATTGTACATATTAATTAAAAGGGATTGTAAATTTTGATGGTAAAAAAAGACCCTCCCAAACACCAAAACTTAGCACTCTAATATGGAAATTGGTCTATTTTGTCATCATACTATTTTGTACTCGATGGCTAAGGTCAGCAGTTCAAAACCACCAATGCTCCAAGGGAGAATGACAGAGTTTTCCACTCCTATAAAGAGTTAACAGTCTTGGAAACCCACAGGGTCAGTACTACCCTGTCCTGCAGCGTCACCCTGAGGCAGCATTGACTCGACGACAGTGACTTTGAGTTTGATATAAAATGAGCCATCTCAAAAGCAGGAAGGTTGAAGAACCAAGAGTGGAGCACATTCTTTGAGCCCCTAGAACTCTGCACTTCAGTCCTTCTTGATTCCAGGCCAGAGAGCTGGAATGTCACCTAAGCAGCAGAGGAGTGGCAACACGAAGCTTTAGCATGGCACAGGTTTCCTGATCCACAAAGCAGGTCAAACTGAGTGTCTTTTGGCAGGAGGCTTGGCTGGCAGAGTAGGGTGCCCCAGGCACTAAACTGAAGGAAGCTGGTGCTACAGCTTGAGCTGGTCTTCAAACTGCAGATTCTGGTAGAGTGCCATTTGGGCCTTTATTGACACAGGTAATGGAACTTTCTAACATTGCCTAAGCAGGTGAGAGGTCAAGTGGCTGAGAGTCTGAGGATTCCAGAAAGATCCCATACCCGACCTTGGGGTATGGCAGAAAGGAGGCAGACCTCACCAGAGTTGAATCTTGAGCATTTCTGGTCCCTACTGTAACCTGATAATTTCCTTAATAAACCCTAAAGAGGTGGGTATGGTGTGCGCTGTCAGGTCATTGCAATGAATGATCAAACCCAGGTAGGAAGTAAAGCGCTGTGGGAGGGCGGGAGGCCAATGATGGGTCGGGGAGGGTGGAGGGCAGAGTGTGGAGGTCATCTGCCCTCAGCCTCCTGAGGAACCGGCCTGGAGCATCTGAGGCTGTTGCTAGTCATTGTCTTTCCTTCGGGTGACGTTAGAGGGGGTCGGAAGTGGCCCCAGCACACCAGCTTGACTGGAGCAATCCTTTGCGACTTACAGTTAGAGACACAAAACATGTGGCCTTTATTAGGTGCCCAAGTTGATTCTGATGCCGAGTGGCCCTTGATTCCCAGCTGCGTCTCCTTATTTTGAGTGATGCCTCACCACCAAATGATCGTCGACTCTGTTTGGAAGAGGCAGCTTGAGGGACTCGTGTTTCCAGCACTATTAACTAAAGCCAATCAATATCGGCTTTTTGTGATCTCAAAGGACTGGGCAGAACTGTCCCTGTAGGTTTCCAAGACTGTCGCTCTTTTTTGTTTTGTTTTTGTTTTTTTTTGGGGGGGAGGGGGCATCACTGCCCTCTCGTGGTCATGGGAGCTACAACTGTCACTCTTTACTGAAAGTAGAAAGCTCCATTTTTCTTCCATCGAGTATGTGGTTTTAAATTGTTGACCTTGTGGTTAGAAACACAATACAAAACCACCACACCACCAGAGCTCCTTATGTCTTACAATGGTCCACTGCTAGTCTTAAGATTTTCAGTGGCTAATATCTCAGAATCAGATCACCTATTCTGTCTCCCTAATGTGTATTTAGTTCAGAAGTTCCACTGAAGCCTGACCATCAAGGATGTTATCCTGCTGGTCCTGGAAAGACCAGTGGCATATCTCTAAGCATCATAATAATGGGCAAAGCACCATAGCACAATAAACTGACAGTTAGTCAGGGACACATGTACATCCATATCAGTATATATTTTTATTTTCCCAATGAACTATAACTAGAATATACCTATTCCAACTAGTAGATAATTTCTGATTGATTCAAACCTGCACTTATTATGTGTTTTGGATACCTAGTCATGACTCAACTGCTGTTTCTTCCAAAGTCAACCTGCCAGTGGAATTAGCTCCTCCTGAAATCCAAGAGGAGTTCTAGAGGCACAGTGGTGACACATTGAGCTGTGGTCCGTGAGGTCAGTAGCATGAAACCACCAATGTCTCCATGGGAGAAAGATAAAGGTTTCTACTCCCCCCAAGAGTGATAGTCTTGGAAACCCACAGGGGCAATTCTACTCCACGGTCGTCATGAGTCAGAATTGACTTGATGGTGGTGAATTTGGGATTTGGAACCCATCCAGAAGAAATCCTGGTAGTAAAACAGTGGTTAAAAGTCGGGCTTCTAACTGCAAGATTGGCAGTTCAAACCCATGATCTGCTCTGCAAGAGAAAGACGAGGCTGTCTACTTCCCTAAAGTTTTTTTTTTTTTTGGGGGGGGGCATCACTGCTTTCCAGTGGTGGGAGTAGGAGGCCCAGCCCCACTGCTGGAATTGAACCTCCATCCCAGTGGGCCGCAGTCCCGTGCACAACCACTACGCCACCGGGGCTCAGCCCTTCCCTAAAGTTTTATTGCCTCAGAAACCTGATGGCGCAGTTCTACTCATACAGTTGCTATGAGATGGTATGGATGCAATGACTGTGCTGTTTTTCACAAACCCATCGGAACTATAGTCATGAGTCTGCCTCACTCTAGTTTCCCTTCTTATTTTAATTAACATGGTTCTAGTATTTCCAAGCCTTCTATGTCTAAAGATAAGCCTTCTAAGACGTATGCCATCGGAAGGCCTTTTCAATTTCAAGTTGAAATAAGAGGTATCATAGTTGCTGGGAAATTTCTTTGGGAACATACATGGAGTGATCCCCCTATGTGTATGAGAACAGAAAAAGTATTATTAATGGAGATGTATTTTTCTAGAATTCTTTTTACAAAAAGTCTTACAATAGTCAAGAAGGTTTTATCTGCATTTTGTAAAATAGAAAATATTTCATTAAGATGTTTTATAAAACTAAGTGTTAAAGTATTTCTTATATAAGAAGATATACCTGACATCATAATACATTGATTTCTTTGAGTTTTACTTAAATGTTATTGGATAATCTTGGCCAAATATTTTTCTGGCTTGTTGGCAGTCTTTGCTGAACCAAAAGACATACTGCTCAATATCACTTATATAGATGCAGGGCAATAAGCCTGGGTCCATCCCATCCAATATGTAAGTGTATATTGAGAAGACCTTTTCCAAAGGTATTTATATAGAGTAATATGGACCATTCTTTCTGTCAAAAGATCCATATAGCATATTAAAAATGTTTCTCTTTTCCAGCTTTGTAAGCAATTTGACTTTAATATGACTAAGTAATATATAAATGTGAAGAAGCAGACTAGGTGCTTCTAAGGGGAAATATCCAACATGAATGGAAACGATCAAAGGGTATATCACACTGAATGATGAAGCACTAAATGCTTTTCCCTTAAGAGCAGGAACACGACAAAGATGTACATCAGGATTGTACTGGATTGTTACGCCATTGGGATTTCTGGTGGCACAGTTGGGTAAGCATTGAACTGCTGATCTCAGGGTCAGTGGTTCAAACCCACCGGCTAGTCAACAGAAGAAAGCTGAGGCAACTTTCTCCCATAAAGATTTACAGTTAAACCACACTGAGGCCAAACCCTAAGGGCGTACAGGAGAGCAGCGGGGGTGGGGAAGGGTTGGGGGGGGCCTGCGACGCGCAGAGTATGGAGGTCTCAAGGGAGTGTCTATGGTAGACTTTGAGGCCAGGGCATGGCACCTCATCAGATTCAACCATAGGACCCTCTTAGAGGTCAACAAACAGACCTTGAACTATTTACAGGTTTTTCTTTTATTATTATTTTTTCCCTTTTTACTTATTTACATATTTTTTCTAGACATTGGTTTTTTTTGTTGTTGCTATCATCATTTTGTTTCCTTATGTCACTTAGTCTTGGTTTTTTGATGCATATTACTATCTCTGCAGGTCTATCTAGAAAAGAAAGGCTGGATGAACAGTGTGGATGTATAGATGGATTGTGATAATAGTTGCATGAGCCCCCAATAAAATAATTTAAAAAAAAAAAGGTTTTCAGTTAGAATGTGCTCAATAGCAGTGGGTTTGGTTTGTATAGAGGTCATTATTGTGGGTATAGGAATCAGGAAGTCACATAAAATCTACAAGAATAAATGGATTCAGCACAGTTATAGATTACAAGATCAATTATATTAAAAAAGGAATCATGTTTCTATGTACTACCAAATAAAATTATGGAAATAATTTCATTTAGTATAATATCAAATAGAATAAAATACTTAGTGATCCATTTAACAAAACATATGTCAGATGTCCAAGCCATTCTTGGAAAGAAATTAAAAGTGAAAAAAGAAGCTTATGCTCATGAATTAGAGCCTTACTTGCCTTAGAAGATGCCCCAGAACTGATTCCCAGATCTAATTGGGTCCCAGTGAAAACCCACTCCTTCTCTTCTTGTGGAACTTGGCAAGCTGAGTTTAATATTCATATGAAAACGAAAGCGAACAGTCAAAACAATACAGAAAAAGCAAAAAGTTAAAGGACCTTCATGTCCCAGTTTCAAAACTTGATATAAAAGCACAGTAATATACTTTGTGTAGTACCAGTATTAAGCTGTATCTATAGGTCATTGAATAGAATGGAGGTATCCCAACAAACCTTTACATGTATACGCAACTGATTTTTGCCTAATGAAAGCAATCTTGTGGATTTTTAAAATAAATTCGTGCTGAGACAATTAAATAACCTCATTCAAAAGGACTAAGTTGGACTCCTATCTCAAATCATATATAAAAATCTGGCCAAATGACCAAAAGAAGTTATGCAAATTGGACTTCATTCAATTTTGAAAACACTTGTGCTTTCAGAAATACCACCAGTACAGTAAAAAGACAATCAACAGAGTGGAAAAATTGATTTGTAAGTCAAATATCTGATAAGGAGTTTTATCCAGAATATATAGACTTTAAAAACAGAATAAAATGATTACCCAATTTTTTAAATGGGCAAAGGACTTGACTAGATATTACTCCAAAGACACACATACAAATGAACAAAAAGGACAGGAGAATGAACGCTCAACATCATTCATCTTTAGAGACATACAGAATTAAGGCCAGAATGAAAAATCCCTTTACATCTAATCAGATAGTTAAAGTGAAAAAGATAGATGCTAACAGGTGCTAAGGAGACTGGAAAAACCGAGACCTTTGGACATTACTGATGACATTGTATTTGGAATGAAGCATACTGTGTAGGATGATTCTTTTCCAGTTAATGAAAATCTTTCAAAATTAGATGGCAGTGAGGGCTGAGCCGACTGGCGTAGTGGTTGTGCATGGGACTGCGGCCCACAGGGATGGAGGTTCAATTCCAGCAGCAGCTCCTCAGGAGCAAAGGCTGGGCCTCCTACTCCCACCACCACCAAAAAACAAACAAACAAACAAAAACAAAAACAAAAATTAAATGGTAGTGAAGTTAGCACAGGAATTCCTGAGTGATGCAGACAGACAATACACTCAGCTGCTAACCAAATGGCGAGATTCAAAATACACCCATAGATGCCTTAAAATAAAGACTGGATGGTCTACTTTGACACGGTCACAAATATTGAAAACCTTATGGAATATAGTTCTAATATAACACCCATGGAGTCAACAAGTATTGAATTGCCTTGACAGTTATTGGTTCATTGATTTATAGTACAATTCTGTGCAATACTAAAAACTATGAATTGTGCACTTGAAAAGATGAATTTTGTGGTACTTGAATTGTATCTCAATAAAGCTATCATTAAAAATGTTTTTTTAAAAAAATGGAAACAAGATAGAGTAAGTTAATTATTAAAAAAAGTTAATGCTAAACTCATAATTAAGGATGAACTGGAAGGTCTCATGATTTTTTTCCTCTGACTGTCATGCAATAATATGAGAATGTAATTAGAATTTAATCATTTTGCTCTGATTGAAAAGACTATACTTAGAAGATTGAATCATAGAGAAGTGTTCTTTCCAGTCGGCCTGAGAGTTGGGGAAAGTAGTAAAGGGTAGTAAGTAGTATAAAGTAGTAAAGACAAGAGACTTCTACAAGAAACACAAAAGTTATCACTGTCTATGTGTGAAATAATTGATTAGACAGACTTCCAAAATTGATCAGTATTCAAATCGTGACTAAGGAGAATGAACAAGTTTAGTTAAAGAGTTATTTTATAGCTTAAACTCAATGCAGATCAGTCAACTTACTTTCTATATATTTAAGAAAGCCCATATTATTGAGGGCTCATATTATATGAGCAACATTAGACTATTTGCCCTCAAGTTGTTCTAGAACATGCTGGATCACGGGGATTAGAGATAAAATATAATTTTAAAGCAAAACTAATATGCACTAAAGTTTTAAATGGTGACCTGTATTACAAATACTATCGAGGTAAGAGGGTTTATGATCAAACAGAACAGAAATTTTTCCTCTTAGGAGTCATGACTTAAGCAAAAATGAGACAAAGCACATCCTCGCATTCAACTAACATTGTTTTAATACCTTATAACCAGTAATTTTCATATTCCCTAAGTTAACTGTCACCATACATTAAGAAATTTGTCCCAAGTGATCAAAGTGTGAAATGAGAATACGAGCTCAGGCTGCCTTTTTCCAAGTTTCATTTTGCTCTACTACATTGTTCTCAGAGGTGTGGCATTCATCTAATCTGGTGCCAATTTGAAGATTAAGAGTGTATACTAAGGACCCAAGTAGAAAATATTTGGAAATGACTATGTCAACATGTGTACTAATATGCTTGATACAAATGATGTATTGAATGTTATAAGAGCTGTAAGAGCCCCCAAGAAAATCACTGGGGAAAAAAGAGTGTAGGGGTAGAGTCTAGCCTGTCAATCTGGAGATAACCAAAGAGACCTCTGCGTGTGCATGGCCTTGTCCTGGGAATTCTGGGAAATCTGGCTATATTCCCCCCTTGGAGGTGAGAGACTCGATACTCACTTCCATGGACACTGGCTACTGACAAAACATTCACTGCCTGAGACTCAACTGACAAGGCTGGCTTGCTGCGAGACATCCCTAAGAAGAATCCAAATGAACCTACCCAGATGCAGCCAGGAAGCTAGACCGTGAGAAGCCACGTGGACACTCCTGTCAGCGCTGAGATGCTTACAACACCACTGGATTCAAAGACTTTTTACCCAATGGCATGTGATCATCTGTATTTGGCTTCAATGCATGTGTTTCGTGAGTCTGAAGAGAATTTTATAGATTGGTATCAGACATATGAGCTAATAATATCAGACTTATGGCCTTGGACTGGAGTGGGTTGGGATGTTTTTCTCAGTGTTCAATTTCTCTTGTATATAAACCTCTTCCTTATATACATTTTTGTGTTTATGAATTTGTTTCTCTAGTTTGCCCAGAGTAACACAGAGCTCAAGGGTATAATTAAAGGGAAAGGTAACCATGGCAGTAGAAAATTAGACTAGAACTGACGTGTTCTAGTCTGCAGAGCATGAGATTATACAAAAAGTCACACATGATAAAGAGGACAATAAGGAGCAAATGTGGTTCTGGCTTGCAGGGTAACTCAAACTCAAACCAAACTCACTGCCCTTGGAGAAGCTGGTGCTTAGAATTGCTGACCTTTCAGATCTAGCCCAATGTGTAACCACTGTGGCCCAACGGCTCTCTGGCATGGTAAAGGCTATTTAAATAACAGTGAGAGAAGGGTACCTAGGACGAAAGGCAGCAGGAAGATGGGAGGAAGAGAACACTGATAGAGCAGTGAAATGAACAACAGTAAGCAGACAGAGAAAAAAGGTATTTTGAAGGAAAAAATTCCTAATGCCTTAGACATGAGGAAAATTAAGAGGAGGATTTAAAAATTAAAAGCGAAGGAAAGAAAATCAAGTTATTTTGTTAAACAGTAAGCCCTCCTATACATATTCAGTATACAGGAAACTCCTGTAAAATGTATTAAAAGTCTCATCTAGGAGGACAAGTCAAAAGTATTGCTACAAAAACCTTTACCCAATAAAAATATCAAAATCAGAAGTGTCTTTTCTCAACAGATTCTCCATGTCACGATGGCAGTTTGGGATCCTCGAGGGATTCAACTGACATTTCCTTTCAACATTCCTTGAATTTGGGAGACACAAAGACCTTGCAAGGGGCAACCTCTGCACTGGGGGGGGGGGGGGTAAAGTTCCCCAAGGAAATTCTAGTAAGACAGCCTGAGCTATCCTCAGCCTGAGCAGGGGAGTTTTCATGATGGAAAAACAAACAATTCTGTGGCACAACTTTCCTTGCCTTTTTCTCACCATTGCAGTTTTCCCCTTTCTGATTTTTCAGCCTTTTCCTAATAACCCCCCATGACAGATATGTCCGTCAAGGAATTCTAGCAGTATGCCTTTCAGGCGCCCTAGAGGTATCCTTTCTGGTACCTTACTTCTGAAGAAATTGATGGAAGAAATGATGAAGTCAAGGAGCTGATTAGAAACTTTCAAAGGGAAGTTCTAGAACAAAAAGTCAAATGTGCAAAGACCTAGAATCAGAAAACCAAAAGAGAAGAACACGCTCAGCATATGTGAAACTGAAAGACCCAAAGAAGAAAATCAAGTGTCAAATCGTAATATTGAAGATTCTATGACAAAATAGCGAAGGATGAGGGTAGCATCAAAAGAAGATAGAAAGAACACAGAGTCACTGGACCAAAAAGAACTAGTCCACATGCCACCATTCAGGAGGTAGCATAGGAGCGAGAGCCAAAGGTGTTGAAGGAAGACATCCCAATCTGCACTGAAACCATGAGCCAAATACAAGGCTCCAGAAGTTGACGGAATACCAACTGAAATGTTTCCACGGGATAGTGAAGCGCTAGAAGCACCCCCTGATGTACGTCAGGAAACTTGGAGAACAGCTACTTGATCGACTGACTGGAAGAGATGAAGATCTGGAGCCAATCCAAAGAGAGGTGACCCAACGGAATGTTCAAACTATAAAACCGTATCACTGATATCACCCGAAAGCAGGATTTTTCTGAAGACCACCCAGCAATGATTGCAGCAGTACATTGTCAGGGAGCTACCAGAGATATAGGTTGCATTCTGAAGAGGATGTGGAACAAGGGATGCCACTGCTGATCTTCGAGGGAGTTTGGCTCAAAGCAGAGAATAGCAGAAAGGTGTTTACTTGTGTTTTATTCACTGTGCCAAGTACATCATAACAAACTATGAAGACCAAACTATATAGAGAAAACTGTGCAGATCAAAATAAATTATGGTTAATCTTAGAAAGAAGGGGAATTCTAGAATACATGATTGCACTCATGAGGAACGTGGACATGAACCAAGAGGCCTTTGTGCTGGCTTATATGAAGAATATGACATCGGGATTGGAGGTAGGCATATTAATAACCTGCAACATGCAGATGACACAATCTTGTTTGCTGAACTAGAGGAGGACCTGAAGCATTTTCTGAGGAGTGCAGCCTTCAGTATGATTACAATTCAATGTAAAACAGACCAAAAAAGACCAAAATCCTCACCATGGGACATAGGTAGCATGATAAGTGGAGAAAATGATGTCAAAGGTTTTTGACTTGCTTGGCTCTATACTCAATGCTCAGGCAAGAGATCAAAGGATGAGCAGTATTGGGTAAATCTGCTGCAGAAGACTTCCTTAAAGTGTTGAAAACTGAGGATGCTACTCTGAAATAATGACACGGAATAAATCTGAATGTGTTGCTGTGTGCTGTGGAGTGTTGGTTCTGACTCATATACAGCAGAATGAAGCACTGCCTAGTCCCACACCCTCATCGAAATTGTGAGGCGGGAACCCATGGTTGCAACCAATGTCATCTATCCATCTCATTGGAGGTCTTTTTTGGCCCCTGTCTTCTACATTACAAAAGCATGTTCTTCTCCAGGGACTGGTCTCTCCTGACATATGCCCAAAGTACATGTAAGCAAAGTACATTGCTCCTAGCTTATAAGGAGCAATCTGGCTGTACTTCTTCCAAGCAGATCTGTTTGTTCTTTTGGCAGTCCATAGTGCTTTCAATATTCCTTGCCAACTTTGTAATTCAAAGAGTCAATTTTCCTTTGATTTTCTTTATTCAACGTCCAACTTATCCTGGCAAATGAGGTGATTAACACCTCAAAGTAACATCATTGATCATAAATGATGTCTCTAATGTACAAGAGGGACATATGTAGACTATGGATATATGATTGGATTTTGAGCTTGTACTTAATCATAGCACTAAAGAACAATGAGTTATTATGAGTTCCTCCTTTATACTTGCAATCATAAAAAGATCATTGAAGATATGGGTACACACTCAAAAAAACCCAACACTCAAACTCACTACCATCAAGTCAATCTTGACACACAGTGAACCTACAGGACAAGGTGAAAACTACCCCAGTGATTTTCCGAGACTGGAACTCTTTTGGGGAGTAGAAAGTCCTTTTTCCTGAGAAGCCTCTGGTCGTTTTGAACTGATAATCTTCTGGATTGGTTTCCAGTGAGTAACCATATGTGATACAGCAAAATGTGGTAAAGAAATCAGATAGTGCTGAACTATCAGAAAGAACAGTGCCTGTGATCTTAAAGACTTGTTTTTTTAAAAAGCTGCCATCTTAGTGACGTGTCACTTAAGTCTACATGGAAGAAGGACACCAGTCTGTGTGAAGCTAGGATTGTAAATAAGAAAATACAAGACCAGATCAGGGAATTGTATTTGAGCTTAAATTCTGAGTACCCAGTTTGCAGAAGGCTGGGGATAACAGAGAAAGCCCAAAATGTGCAGCATTCCCACTGAGACTCAGCTTCCTGTGAATCCCCTCTGACCATTGACCACGGCTGTGAATAGCATTAAAATAAGACACAGTGCACTAGAAAGTAGACTAATGTAGATATATTTAGATTAAAATTTAAAACCTTATTATTTGTACTCCCTCTTTAAGTTTTTTTTCCTAGTTTTTCATACTTTCTGTTTTCGTTGAAATGATAGATGGTCTTTGTTTTATTTTTTTTTTCTCTACATGGCATTAGGGATAGGTAAATCTATAGAGACGATAACTAGATTAATAGTTTCATGGGGGAGTTGCGGTCAAGATGGCACCAAGAATCTGGAGTGGGCGATGATGCCAGAGTGGCCACATGAAAAGAGAGAGCTACAGGGCTGGCCCCAACCAGAGCCAAACTGACCCCCTCTTTGAAAGTGGGTGTGGCGGGGAGCAGAACTGAACCTATAGGTTGGAGAGAGAAGCGAGCATGCCAAATGCACACAGAGGCAGGCCATGAGAGAGGAAGAAAAAGAGAGGGCTAGAATGGTTCCCACACTGGTACACCAGGCTTGGAGGATGATGTCCCTGTGGGGAGATAATGGGACACTGAGGGACTGGGTAAATGACAACAGCTCCTGTCATTCTGTCCCCTTACTGGAACAGACTGTGACAAAGGAATTTCTGGGGTCACATGGCGGGGAAGCAACATGGTCTGAATGCCCTCAAAACAGCATGAACAAGAAGGGAGCATAACTGGATAAACAATCTGGAGGAGAAAATAATGGGCCCGATGATTCCTGGGAGACATGGGGGAGAAGGGAAGTGGGGGAAAGGAAGTGGTGTTAACAAACTCAGGGACAAGGGAACAACAAATGATCCAAAATCGGTGGCGAGAAGGGTGAAAGAGGTCTGGTAGGGCTTGAGCAAGGATAATGTAACTGAGCAGACATACATACTGAAACTCAAATGATGGTTGAGCATGATAGTGAGACAAGAGGAAAGTAAAAGTAAATAGAGGAAAGAACTCAAAGGTAGAGGGCATTTATAGAGTTCTAAATATAGGAATGTCCATATCTAAATATATTTCTATATGATGGTGAAGAAATAAATCTATGTGCATATATTTATAGGTTTAGTATAAGGTAGCAGATGGACATTGGGTCTCCACTCAAGCACTTACTCAATGCAAGGCCACTTTGTTCTATTAAACTAGCATTCCATGATGTTTACCTTCCCGACACGTTCATTGAAGACAAAGCGGGTGCGTAAGCAAATGTGGTGAAGAAAACTCATGGTTCCTGGCTATCAAAAGATATAGCATCTGGGGTCTTAAAGGCTGAAAGGTAGACAACCGTCCCTCTAACTCAGAAGCAACAAAGTCCACATGGAAGAAGCACGCCAGTCTATGTGATCGCAAGGTGTCAGAGGGATCAGGTATTAAGGATCAAGGAACAACAACAACAAAATCATATCATTGTGAATCAGAGGGAGTACAGGTTGGGGACTCAAAGCCCACCTGTGGACAACTGGACATCCCCTTATAGAAGGGTCGCGGGGAGATGACGAGCCAGTCAGGGTGCAGTGTAACAATGATGAAACATACAGATTTCCTCTTGTTCTTTTTTCTTTTCCCCTCTAGTTCTTAAATGCTTTCTCCCTCCCACTATCATGATCCCAATTCTACCATACAAATCTGGCAAGCTCAGAGGATGTCCACTGGTACACATAGGAACTGGAAAAACACAAGGAATCCAGGACAGATGAACCCTTCAGAATGATTGGTGAGAGTGGTGATACCAGGATGGTGGCGTGAAGGTGGGGCAGAAAGGGAGAACTAATTATAAGGTTCCACATATAACCTCCTCTCTGGAGGACGTACATCAGAACAACAGAGGAGCGGGTGAAAAGAGATGCCGGACACTGTTAAAAGAGACAAAATAATAATTTATAAATTATCAAGGGCTCATGAGGGAGAGAGGAGTGAGAAGGGAGGGGAAAAATGAGGAGCTGACACCATGGACTAAAGTAGAAAGCAAGTGATTTGAAAATGATGATGGCAACAAATGTACAAATGCACTTGACACATGAATGTATTTTATGGATTGTGATAAGGATTGTATGAGCTGCCAATAAAATGCTTTAAAAAATTTTACTATCTTAAAAAGTTTCAAAAAGTGACATCCTTTCTCTTCAACACTTTAAAGAGGTCTTATGTAGGAGATTTATCCAACACAATGTGTGATTTTATCTTTTGAGTGCTGCTTCCACAAATATTCATTGTGGATTCAAGCAAGATGAAATCCTTAACAGTTTCAATCTTTTCTTCATTTATCATGATGTTGCTTATCTGTCCAGACCTTTGTTTTCTTTACATTGAGTTGTAATCCATACTGAAGACTGTAATCCTTGATTTTCATCAATCCTTGCTTCAAGTCCTCCTCATTTTCAGCACGAAAGCTTGTCATCTGCATATGACAGGTTGTTAATAAGCCTTTCTCTAATCTGAATGTATTGCTCTCCATCATTTACAGAGTACAAGTTTTTCAATTCTTTGCTTGGCGTACAGATAGAATGGTGAGAGTATATATTCCTGAACATACCTTCCCTGATTTTAAACCATGTTCTATTCCTCTTTTCTGTTTGAACAGCTGTCTCTTGGTTCCACATGAACACAATTAAGTGTTCTTGAATTTCCATTCTTCTCAAGGCTATCCACAAATTGTTATGATCCTTTGTATAGTAAAAATCAAACATTTTTTGTTACGCTTTACACTGAACCAAGGTCCACTTGCTGTCAGCAATGATATTCCTTATTTAATATCCTCTTCTGAGCCTGGCTTCAATTATTGACAGTACCCTGCTGATGTACTGCTGCAACCACTGTTGATTGGTCTACAGCAAAATTTTAGTTGCAGGTGATACTTATGGTATTCTATAAATTCTTAATTCTGTGCAGTCCTGTTCTTTGGAATAGGTGTAAATATGGATTTCTTCCAATTGGTTGCCCAGGTAACTATCTTCTAAAATTTCTTGGCATAGATGAGTGAGTGTTTCCAATGAATAGACAAGGTGAAAAATAATTGAACTTCTTTCTTTCTTTAAGGAGTTTGATAGCATACTTAAGGAAATTGAGCTGCATTCATATAAAACAATTAGAGAATGAAGATTCTATTGCATGCAATAGGTTATAATCATTTCTTACATCAACATGCTATTTTAGTTAAGGCAGTCAAATATGAAACTCAAATTATCTTAGTTGAAAAATTCATTTTATCACCTATATTATATACTGTGTTTGCAAGGAATGTTTCTGGCTTGAATTATTTAGGTGATATTATGGCTCAAATTTTTTCTGGTGGATGAATGGGCCACAGTGAACCTGGGCCTCCATGACGCTGAGACCAGAAGAACTAGATGGTGCCAAGCTCCCACTG